>PVIC010002035.1:32591-82432 GCA_004025085.1 Thryonomys swinderianus | reverse complement strand
AAAGATACAGCTTTTCAATATATTTTTAGGCAAAAGTCCTCCTTTGAACTTCCATATACTTTTTAATGACATTAACCATAATAGTTACTGGCTTAGTGGCTATTAAAACCATGAGTGATACATTAACCCATCTAAATTTTATGGTAAGAAATATTATGTGTCTCAAGTCATCAGTTCATTCTAAAGAATAGAAACTGTGATCATTACCTACCAAAAGCAGCTCCCTACCAAGTATAAAATGGCCTGATTTTGTAAATGTGCTTTTAATTCTGCTATCTAAACAGAAAATAAAGTAGGTACAAAAAAAGTTTATCTACTTAATGGCCTATGACATCATTTCTAAGGTTATTTTTAAATAACAAAAATTGAAAAGAGCACCAACTTCAAATGTCATTTGTGTATAGTAATGAGCACAATAATCTACTGTAATATAAAATCAATACTCACCTTATTTGCTTCTCTTAAACGTTCAGCAAATTATTTACTAACAATTAGCTTCAGATGGTGTTATGTTTTGCAAAGACAAATAGTTACTTCCTAGAAAAAGACCACTTGCTACAGGGTAGAGTAATGGAATTTGAAACATGTCCACAATTATTAAAATACAATCTGCTCAAAGAGCATATATGGCAAATTGTTAGGCTGAATAATGGGAATTTTACAGTTTCAAAGAGTTCTTAATAACATCTTTTCCTAAAATGTCTAATTACACTGCTTCAAGTGCAAAGTTTTGGAATCAATATAGTATAGCGTTTTTAATACTATGGGGAAAACAACTATGGAACAAGTTAAATTATTTTTAAATGCACTCTATAGATATCTCAATACTGTTGTATAAATTATGTGAGATAACATGGAAAACTCATAGCAGAGTACCTAGAGTATAGAGAGAACACCTTAGGTGTTCGCTATTATTGTTTGTGTTGATGTTATTGTCATATTAGCTACAGTTTTACTGGACTATTTTCTGGACAATGATATATTTTAATATTCTTTATTCCTGAAAAATAGCAAATCCCCATCTAACAGATGGGAAAACTGAGGTTGAAAAGTTTAAAAAATTTGTTCAAGACTCTTCACACTAGACAAACTCTGAATTCACATGAAGATCTGCCTCACATTAGAATCTGAGCTCTGTCCACACTAACACTCCAATAGCATAACACTTTGAACGATGTCTTCGCACATTTGAGAAAACAATGAACCTGTTCTTTATTTAAAATAGAACAATGAAGATAACTTTGGAAACACTCAGTATAAGAATGCAGTTTTCAATTACCACTCAGAATAGCCTAGAAAAATAAAGGAGATATTAGGCAGGTCAAGTAAATATGGAGGACTGAACACATGGGTTTAAGTTGGGTGTGCTACAGATCTGATGCAAGGTGTTACTAAGTTGGGTGTGCTGCAGATCTGATGCAAGGTGTTACGGTTTGTGTTTAGCTGCCCCTCCCAAACCCCCTGCAGAGGACGTGGGACTTTCCTTTTCACAGATAGTTGAATCTGGAAACTGTGACACTGGGGTGAAGGGAGTGTGATTACTAATCTACTTCATGTGAGTCATTAGTTTGGCCCCACCCCAACCCCTGTAGTCTGAGTAAGATAAAAGGGGCAGAAAGATGCTGCTACAGTTTCTCATTACCTCTGCTGCCTCGTGCGGCCCATGCTGTCTCTGCTCTGCGATGCCTGTTTGACGTCCCTGCTCAGAATCTATTCAAACCTCTGTGAACTATAAGCCAAAACAAACCCCTTCCCCTCTAACTTTGGGTCTCAGGTATTTTGTCTTAGCAAAGAGAAAAAAGTGGCACACGAGGTGCGGTGAGTAATGTCGTTCATGAGCCACACTGTGGCAGGCTGGGCTGAACGCCGAGGTCGCTTCCTGGTATCCTAAGACTGAGGCAGTCTGAGTGTTCAGCTGCACCTTCACCTTCAGGGCTGGGCAGTGAATCAATGCAGTATAGAGTTTTTAATATTATGGGGGAAACAACTATGGAACAAGTTAAATTATTTTTATCTTGGGAGAGTGTGTGTATAGGTGACTGCGACCCTCGTTTTTTGTTGACATGGTTTTCAAGGGCTGTTAGATTTACTTTAAAACATTATTTTGGTCCCTATCAAGTTCACTTTTAGATTTTTTTTTGAATTGCTTATATCATTCAGCAACTTTTCAAATCTGAATGTTGTCATGGAAACATCTGGCGTAAGAGCTGTTCGTACCTAGCTAGAGTGGGAGATGCCGCCGTGTAGAACCAGGAAAGTGGAAAACAATGCTGAGAGGCAGCCAAGCTGAAAGGGCCTGAGGACAGGCGGCCTGCAGTGGAAGCTCTGCAGTGAGACCTACCGCAGGCAACTCAGGGAAACCAGCGGAGATGTGATCCCAAGGCGAACGAAAGACACAGATCTCCAGCTGCCCCTGGGCTCCGCGCTCAGGCCTGGCCTGCGCTTCTCAGTTTGCATCGTGATCTCAGAGCGCTGCTCCCGGATGCTGATTAACCTCTTCTCAAACATATCAGATATTTTGAAGTCTAGCATTCTAAAGCATAACTCTAGACTATCCAAACAAGACATTTCTCTGCTCTACGGGGATAACAGATACAGATGTGTCAGCTCTTTAGAATAAAATGCGATGCAAAAGTTGAGTATGTATGTAAAAAGGAATATCCTAGTTTATTCTCTCATGAGCCAGATAATTCCATCCCCTCTCATGAGCCAGATAATTCCATCCCAATGGAAACATCTGCTGGCCTTAATTAATTTGTAAATGTGATTTTAAAAATAAAGTTGATTTGCTGTAGTTAAAAATATGCTCTAGACAGCAGAATAATTCATGAGAAGAAATGTGACAGCCTCATAGGCAAGCGGCCAGAGGAGCACGCTGTACTCCAGCAGAGAACCGAGCGCTCCCCTCATTCCCTTTCCCCGCTGGCAGTGGCTGCATGCTGCCGGTGAAGCTCTCGGGCACTCAGAACACACTCCTCCTGGCCTCACGGCACTCAAGTCTCCTTGTTCTCCTGACTTGTTCACAGTGTCTGCTTCTCCCTGAGTCCCTGTTTCCCACAGGGTTCATACTCATTCGTCCCGTGCAATTGAATTGAACCAGATTCTAAATAGAAGCTCGATGTTCTCACCCCATGCTGTATCCATCACTATCCATCCGTGTAGACAATCACATTAAACAGCACAGAGACTATTGAAACCAAGGGGAACTGGCCAGTAAAGCACAAACAAGGACAGAAGAGCAGAGGTTTAAGATACTGCAGTGATGCCAGCGACCACCCTCCAAAGACAGACAAACACAGGATCAAGTCGACCGGTACTGACAAAAAGCATTGTTTTTTGTTTTTTGTTTTTTCTCTTACTGGCCAATATGGCAGACAGGATTTTTGCAGACGTGCACTCACATGCAAACACACACACTCACACCCCAACAGGAAAGAGAAAGAAAGAAAAGGAAAAGGAAACACTATGGTGTATAGTAAAAACACTCTTTCTCAGGATGTGTTCTCCATCTCAGCGGGTCTGAGATTTGAAAGTCAAGCCAGATGAAATAGAAAGTCTTTAAAGGACTGTAATTCGAGAGCAATAACCTGCATAATTTATGGTTTTTAGTCCAAGACCTCAAAGTGGGAAGACTGAGCGAAGACACTTCCCGAGCTGTGAAGGCGGAAGGCTGGCACGGTCAGCAGCGCCACCGTGCCCAGGTGCCACCATGGGATGCTATCACGGGAAACGTGGGTTTCATGCATAAGTACACAATGTTGTGAGGTGCAGATTCCTGAGTGCAGTCCGCGTGGGATTCGAGGCTCGAATCTGACACGCTGGCTGGAGTTACTGCCTCTCCAGCCTCCGCAGGTTCTTATTGCGACACTTTTCATCACACCCTCTGAAGAAGAGGAGGGCACAAGTGTGGCCACCAGACTCATTTCTGGTTCTGAAAGAAAGCCGCATCCTTTAATTACCACTAACCATCTTATTGCTCCAATTATTACCGCGACTTTGAAATAATTCTTATTTGATATAGGCTTTTTAATCAAGAACAAACAAGGCCACCCAGGCTCCTGATTGATACATGAAAAACATATGTCTATCATAATGAATACCCCCATGGGGGAAAAGAATTAGTGAAAAATTCAAAAGCCAAAGAAGCTGAAGAAACCAGATCTAACTTTAAACCATTTATCACCTTTTCCAAGGCCGCTCAGCTTCAACCCATCAAGCACTTACTGTGCTACATGGGAGCTTCTGCCCAAATATCTCTGATTGGTTGTGAAAGCTCCAAGTATGATTCCGATCTCAACTTTGACACACTCCAGTGGAGAGTCTTATAAAACCAGAGAAGAAAAATCAGCTGTGACATAAAACTTGTAAAGTCTAGTATGTATCAAGCAGGCTTGCAGTTGAATATCATAAACATTTGTCAAAAAATTTTTCATGCTTTGCAAGAGGGGACTGAAAAAAAGTAGGATTTCTAAAAATTCTAGATATTGACAAGACAATTTCAATGCAAGACAATAGTCGACACACAGGATATGTGCAAAAAAATTAGGATGATTTATATCTACTAGGGACAGTTCACCCAAATGATATACAAAACCCTACAGGCTGAGCAATTTCAGATCCAACCACACAGAATAATGACACAAAACAGACTAAATTACAATTAACAAAGAGGAAGCAAATAAGAGAAAAATGAAAGACAGAAGACAGAACAAGCTCAGGAAAGAGTTCCTAAAGACATGGGGAAGCATAAAGGTAAAGCCATATTTGAAAACAATATTTTTATGGTGAGCCTGGCAAGTTTGTGGAATTTTTAGCAGTTTTGACTGCAGATTTGTGGGGTTTGTTTATTATCATTATACTGACAATAGGCTGAGTCTCCAACTTCTAATCCCAGAAGCTGATTACTGATGAGGTCCCCAAGTAGCATGGAGAACCAAACTGTAAGACTGATGTTCAAAGGAGAGGAAGAGCCATAGATCTCAAAGCAGAATGCTTGTCAGCGGAAGGCGTGGGAGTACACCACGTCAGAGCTGGGGCCATAATTTAAAAACAAATTCTCTGGGAGGGAAGATTCTTGCAAGTTCTGAGAATGAATAAGCACATCAAATAGAGTCCACAACCAACAAACATTTGTTGGGATAAATTGAATAAAAAGACGTGGGGAAAAATAAGACAACAGCAGGGAGCTAAGGGCAGAGTCTTCAAAGATGCTCTCAGGAAAACAAGTCAACTGAAGAAGTTTAGAGATAGTTTAACAAAAGGAAAAAGTCAAAAAATAAAAGGAAAAGAAAGTGCAGCATCAAGAAAAGCAAAATTAAATAATAACCAAAAGACATGGCCTTTATTGAATGAAGTTTTAAAAGAATATAAGGAAACTGGTTACTACAGATTAGGGTAAAACGTGTTTCAAAATGTTCTCTGGAAGGAATATGATCCTGCAGACTCTGAAAGCTCTGTGGTTGAGTCCTATAGGCTGAAGAAATTTATGGTAACAAACAGTCAACAACCACTATGCAAATTAAGTTAAAGCTCAGTTCAATTAAGATGGGAGAAAACTCCCATCTTTGGGACGAAACTCACCAGGCTTCAGTGAACTTAATGACATCATGCTGCCTTGATTCATCTTTTGTCCACTTTCTCAGAAGAAAATAAAGCACTGTCTTAGATTCCCAAAGTGCAGGGAGATTCGAGACCTTCCCGTGAGTGTTTAAAAGTAGTTACCCAAAGAACCTTGCGGCCCTGTTGCAAAAGAGCAGGAGTTTGAACCTGAGATGCTTCCGTGGCTCGACCTGCATCCTGTGCTGCTATTCCTGTGTGGAGCTTAGTCTTCCGCGTAGGTTAAGAGCCCCTGTGCCTGAGCAGCTAGTACTTTTGGCCACTGGGGAAGCAGTGTGAAGGAGTTCTGATGACAAATCGGCCGATGTCTCCACAGCCTTATCCATCATTGCCGCTCTCCCTTCCACCTGGGAGGAAGCGTTCCTCTCCTCTTGAGCCTTCCCTGCTCTTGAAATCCCACCCCACTCCCAGTGTTATTGCTCAGTCTCTCTTGCCCCATAAATACCGTAGTTCCCAAGACTCCATGTGCAATGCTTTTTCCTTATTACTTTACACGTTCTGCCTGGCTGACCTGTACGCTGTCTGACTCCAGCCAATTTCTAAAGGATGGTCATAAAGTCTGGAAACATAGGTGAATACGTAAGCAGTGATTCATTGACACTGTAGCATAACGCATGACAAATACTATCTATGGCTTCAGAATTTATGGCCACTTGATATATATTTATGGTTTCCAAATCAGCTTCAAGCCAAGAAGTCTTTCTTGAGATGGATCTGATTTTCAGGCTGTGGACTGGCTGTGGAACATCTCCGCGTGGCATCCCTCAGACAGCTCTCATGTAGCAAATCCAAGTCAAATCTCCATTTCCCAACATTACATCCTCCTGTGATTCCCATCTCAGGCCATGTTGTTCCCATTCTTAACTTCCAAAGAAGAACCCCGGGAACTTCCCTCCATAGCTGTCTTCCGAGGATCACGCTCAGCAGCTCCTTGTCACTACTCCTGCTTTCCAGGGGTCACCAACCCTGCCTTCTCTGCCTCAGGGACGCCTTCCAGGCCTGCTCCCAGCCAGCCCGTCTCTGCTGATGCTACCTCGCTGAAGCACTTGGCTTTTCCTGCCACGACAAATCCATGAAGCATTTGTCCGCTGATCTTCCTTCTTCCAGCCTCACCTCCTTCTCCTTGCCCCTCTCAAAGATCTTCCTAACACGCAAATCTGACTGTCATAATTCATTATTTCAAACTCTCCCACAGCACCAGGTCCCGAGCGATATAATCCAAATTCCTTGACCTGGCATGAGAGCCTTCCCGCCTCTGTTTCTTCAGCTTCTCTTGAGTGCCACGCCCATCGTGGCTGACTGAGCCCCTCAAACGTGGCGTGAATTTTGTGTCAGGGTGTCCCTCCCGATCTCCAGAGATGAACTTCTGCTCTTCCCTGGAGGCACCGCTGGCAGCTCCGTGGAACACATCTCTCCCCACAATCCCTGCCCTTGGGTTTGCGTTTCTTTCTTCTGAGTTCCGAGGGCAACTCAGCATCATTATCATCAGTGTTACAGTTGTTTGTTCAAAATCTCTTCTCCACTACATCCTGAGTTCCAAAAGGTCATTTCCTTATTAGTCACCACCCCAAGGAAACAGAGGCTTTTCTCCACTGTCGCTGGGATGTGAACGTGATTTCCCTGCAATATTTATGCAGAAACTTAATCTTCACTGTAGTCGTGTTAAGAAGAAGAGTTTTAGGAAGTGATCAGACCCAATCTCAGGAATGAAATCAGTCCTGCTGCAAAAGGGCTTGAGGGGGACTTCTCACCCCTTTTTCCCTCTACTCTTCCGCCAAGTGAGGACTGAACAAGTAGGCACCATCCCTGAAACAGACACAGAACTCTCACCGGACGCCTGTTGTCCTAACACCCACACCTTGACCTTGGACTTGCTGACTTCTAGAACCATAAGAAATAAGTTTATGCTGGTCACAAATTTCTCTGTCTAAGGTATTTGTTATAGCAGCACAAATGAGCTAAGGATATAGCATTTTTGTTAAAGCAGGACTAAAAGGACTAAGACAATAGTGGGCTTAATTTAAAAAACAAATGCCGGGCCGGAAATTTAGTTCAGTGGTCCCAGCGCCTGCCTCGCAAGCGCAAGGCCCTGAGTTCAATCCCAGATAACCACATACAATGCTGGGCATGGTGACTCACACCCACCAGCAATCAGTACCACATACCACAGTGCAGGGAGTGGTGGCTCACGCCTGTCATCCCAGCACTCGGGAGGCAGAGACAGGAGGATTGCTGAGTTTGAGGCTTGCCTGGGCTACTTAGTGAGCTCAGAGCCAGCATGAACTACAAAGCGAGACCCTGTCTCCAAAAAAAAAAACTTCGTGTGTGTGTGTGTGTGTGTGTGTGTGTGTGTGTGTGTGTGTCTCCATGTAGACTAAAGTCAATATTTTCAACTTTAGGCACTGAAAAACATTCTTGGGACAATGTGACAAGCAGCCTTATCTTTATAGAATTTTTAAAATTGTTTTAGCTGGGTACACTAACAAGGTGTAGCCAAGACAACAAAAGAAAAGCCATTTTGTATTTTTCAAACACAGAGAACTAGTGAAACTAGTGGAACTAGGTGGAAAGAGCTAGTGAAACCAGGGCGTGAAAGCTGAGAAGGCAAACCCAGAACACTCATCCCCAAGAAAAGCGACAGCGGGAGAACACTATCACTGCTTGGGTTGGAGGAGCCACAGGGAAGCTGGTATTCACAGAGCCCACCCATAGTTAGATAGAGGGGGTTTCCGACTGGGTTGGCCCTTGGAGGAAGAGGCTAGCCTCTGGGGCTAACATCTTGGAGGAGATTCAGTCCCAACTCCTGCTTGATAGTCAAAAAAGGTTTCCTATCTGGGTAAAAGAAAGTCAAGTTGCCTATCTCTCTTTCCGTGTTTTTCTGACAATTTGACTCTTCATTTCCCAAACCTCTTCAGAGGAGAGAGATGTTTTCTAGCACATTCTCCCAATCAAGAAAACAGTCCCTCAGTGCTAATCTGAGTGACTGTTTGTGTCCTTTGGAAATAGGAATAACAGCACGGGGAAACCACTGCAAGACACAGGGTCCGGAGAGACAGGGCTCCTGAGCATAAAGACAACAGCAAGACTAGAAATGGTAAGTAACTGCGGTCAGATCTCCTCTAAGTCCTACTTCACTTATTGCTTCTCTTGACTCTCGGACATCTAAAGAACCTTTGTAGGAATATATTAAACATACACAGGCAATTCTCTCCTTCTGGCCACCAAACGTATGATCCAGAAGGACAGGAAACAGAGAAGTCAACTCACCCTTCCCAGCAAGGTGTTTTTGAAAACTCCTCTATTCTTTATGTCTATCCTGAGAGCCAGGCAGCACGCGAAAGCAGGCCTCTGACCTCCACTTAACCACTTCGGAGAAATGTGCAACAACCAGGGGGTGGTAGGTGCCATTTTCGAGGTCAACCTGACATGTGGAGGTTTTCCAGTGCTCTGAAACCCAACTCGTGCCAGCACATTGCTTTACTGTGGCGTCATCTGTGAGATGGCCAGGTGTCAGGAGCCAAACCACCATCTCTGAGTCAGCCAAGCCTGAGCACACAGAAGCAGAATTTAAATTCTCTATCTGCCTGTCCTTCCTTCCATTTCACTCTTCCATCTGGACACATGGGTCACTCCAATGCATCATTCATTCATTAATCTATTCACTGACTTAATAAACATGGATTACTTACTATCATCTACTTAGAAAGGATACAGGAGAGAACAAAAGTAGCAAAAGTTTCCGTTTTCATGGAGCTTATATTTTAGTTTGAAGGGACAGACAAATAGATAATTAAAATATATGGTGTGTTCAATGACAGTATAGGGTTACAAAAAATAATGATAAAGTACTCACCTGTTTTCCTATGGCTGGAAGGACTGATGATTTTTTAAAAAGAGCTAAGAAAAAGTATTGGTAAGGCTGAACTTTTTTTTTTTTTTTTTTTTTTTTTTTGAGACAGAGTCTTGCTTTGTAGTTCAGGCTGGCTCTCTGAGCTCACTATATAACCCAGGCAAGTCTCAAACTCAGCAATCCTCCTGCCTCTGCCTCCCGAGTGCTGGGATTATAGGTGTGAGCCACCATGCCCAGCAAGGCTGAACTTTTGAGCAAAGACCTAAAGTAGCTGAGTGTGAGCTATACAAATATTTTAGGAAGGAGCAGTCCACTCGGAGGGAATCAGAAATGCAAACAGTCCTGGGACTGGACTGTGCTTGGTAATGTGCTCCAAGAACACCAAGGAACTCCCGAGCTAGAGTGGGTAAGGGTAGGAGAAAAATAAGAGTAGCAGGAAATAATCCAGGCGGTGTGACAGAGATGAGCCTTTCCCGGGCCTGTGGGACTTCTTAGAACTCTGGCATTTACTCCCACTGAGACTGGGAGTCAGAGGGGACAGTGAAGCAACACGATAGTACTTACTTTTCAAAAAGGACCACTCTGTTTGATAGAGAAGAGAATCTAGTGGTTGCAGGGAAAAATCAGTTACAAGAGTAAGAGGAGGAGAGAAACAACTGGAGGCGATAAATAGTTGGATTCTGAATATACTATAGATACATTTTAAGATTCTCTAAACTATGAGTTTATGGTTACTCTCTTCTTGCAGTTTTTTAAATATAAATCTCAGATCTTCATTACTGTAGGGCCCAAGAACTTAGGCTGTAAGGAATTCAGTTGCCAAAGTTTTGATGAGTGGTTTTCATTGATTTTAAAGTATATTTGAAGTAGGGAATAAGTATAATGAAGAAGAAAAGAAAATAAATAGTCAGGATGAGGACTCTCTACATTAGTGTATTATATTTTTACATGGTTAAGCTTCTATAGTGAGATATTTACAAATGGCATCTCATTTAAGCCTCAGAATAATCCTATGAAAACAGAACCTTCATCTTCTTACAAGGAAGAACAGCAAGATAGAGTATCTGCTGTCAGTAAACTTCTAGATTAAGTATGACACTTAGAAAATTAATTACTGCTGGAAAATGCAGTTCTTATTCACTGTTTTGTTCAACACATATGTATTCATTAAGTGTTGGCATAAAAGTCTTTCTTTCCTGAAATCTTTCTTTCTTTACCGTAATCCAGAAGAGAAATGATGGTGACTTAGACCAGGTTAGAAGAATTATCCATAGAGAGAAATAACAAAATATAGAGCATACTTTGAAAATTAAGGGTTAACAGACAAATTTTTATGAGTGGAAGGAAGGTTAAGGTTTTTTTTTAATTGACCTTTTCAGTACATTTTAGGTAGAACATATGATCACATTCCTCATTGAGAATTGGTACCTGTACATGATATGTCTTGACTCTTACTTTTTCCCACTCCTATGCCCTCCTTTCAACCCTTCACCCCCCTATATACATAGCTTTGTAAGATAAGTTTTTGACTTGAGCTCCAGGGAATATGGAATTGTAAGACAGTAAACAGTATGCTGAATGCTGAATGCTCTTTTTTTCTTTAAGATTTACCACAGCAAAGGACACATTAACATTAATTCCCCACAGAACACGCCCTGTTCAAACAGCTGTCTCACCATCTGGACTCTCTCTGCGGCCCTGTGGAAGTCCTCCCTTATGACTTGACTTGTGCTGCCACTGCTGCCTTGATGTGTGAATTGATGCAAAGACTTTGCATGGTCTTTTTGACCTCAAGCAAGACTCAGAAATCACATGGTGTTGATTCAGTGAATAAGGTGGATGAGGATGCCCTGTCATGGTTTTGGTTTTGGTTTTGGTTTTTGAGACTCACTTTGTAGCTCAGGCTGGCCCAGAGTTTACTCTGTAGTCCAGGCAAGCCTCGAACTCACAGCAATCCTCTTGCCTCTGCCTCCCGAGTACTGAGATCATAGGTGTGAGCCACCATGCCTGACATTGTGGTATATGGCTACTGGGGATCAAACTCAGGGCCTAGCATTTGATAGGCAGACACTGGAACCACTGAGCTGAATCCCTGGCCCACCCTATGATGTTTTTACAACCCAGCCTCTCCTCTGGATGGCACTCAGCAGGACCAGTCACCATATTTTTAATCACACGTTGTAAAGACACTCAGGGAAAACAGCTTCCAGACCTGCTGCAGAACATGGCCAGAATGCAGGGACAGGACTGTTTGACACAAGAGGGAGTATATCTTGATCATTTCTTGAACAATGTTTTGGTGCTCTTGAAAGATAAAGTGATCAGAAAATTCCACTTAAGAACTCAGGGTGAGAAGAAATAGCTAAATTTGTTGGAAGGATCAGTAAGTAAGGAACTGAATCTGTATAGCATTCATGTATAAAACATGGAATGGAGCTTTATTTGACCTTTTGATTTATTCTGTAGCACCATAGGAATCAGTGGGAAAATCTCCAGCCAAGCCCAGACCTCCAGACTCAGAATCAGCATTTTAGTAAAAACCTCAGAAGCTCTGCGTGGGTATCAAAGTTTGAAAATCTCTAATGTAGGCATCTGTTGCCCTTAAAGTATCACTGACAAAGCTGGTGGAACGAAAGAAATATCGGTCAGCCCACACCAGACTGCCATGGAGAATGGACAGATACCTAAACTTGTCTTCTCAGATTTCAATGAAAAATCCAGGAAGCTCCTCAGTTTAAGTAAATGAAGACTGGTGAAGGAGGAATTTGAAGGGAAAAAAAACATATGAGCCCTTAATCAAGTACAGTCCCAGGCCAGTTACCACCAAAGGAATGGAAATTATAGTCAAAGGGCGACAGTAACTGGAATTTCCAGATGCACGGGAAATACGAACTTTAAAGGACTTCACAAACAGAACTGTTTCTGCAAAAGCTCCAGAGGCCGTGTATCACACTTACTTGCATAGCACTAAATCCTAACCGTCTCCTGCAGAGGGACTCGCAGGCCAACAGGCTTAACGGAGCCCACCGGCAACAGAATCCAAGGACCGTGTGTTCTGAAACAAGTCAGCACTCAGGCTCTTGCTATCCTGCAAGTGCTTTTCGGAGGGGGCTCCTCCCACTGTACCACGGTGTTGAGTGAGGGGGAGGAGAGACAGTTATATCCTCACCCCATATCATCTTCTCATCCAACCACAATTGTTGGGGGCCCTCGCGGAGCGTTGCATGAGCCCGACATCAAGGCTGAGCTGAAAATGTTAAGTGACGCACCAGTAAGGCGGGACTGCGCATTAAGGGAATTCAGCCCCAAACCAAACGGCTTAAGGCCCCGCTGCCAGTTCCACGGGAGAACTCAGACACATGTTGGTGCTAGTATCTCACTAGTGCCCTCAAAAGTTATGGTATCTATATCATGGCCACTTATACATCAGGGATCTTGGACTCCAAAAGGTTCACTCACTTGTCTAAGGCCGCACTGCAAACACAGAAATGGGATTCAAACTTGGGTCACCTGATTCCATAGCTTTATGCCTTTCTAACAATTAGGCTGACTTCCCTTATTATCTTCCCAGCCCTCCAAACGTAGAGTATAACCATGAGAGAGTTTATGAGACACCACATTTACCTTTCTCTTATTAAAGGGGACTATCTTACCTTGACAAACCTCACTTACAAGGAATTCCATAAAAACACTTTTTAGTGTACACTAAGCATGAGAAATCAGTGCACTGAAGTAGAAATGTAGATTGCTCATGTTGACTTAGCCTTTACAATAGATGCAGGGTCCATGTCCCTTTCCAAAGCCATTTGGCTGATAAACTTGGGTTCTAACAGTTCCCATCAAAAAGCAGAGAAGTGGGAGCATCGGCTCTGGTTTGGAGGATGCTGGCAACAAAGCAAGAGGAGTGATTTTGGAAAACACCCATCCCCGAGAAGCACGGAGCCTGCAGAAAGTCGTTTTAACCCTGAAAGAGATTCAAACTATGCTGCTACTACATTCTAGGGGAGGGTTTGGGGCCCGCATCACTCCCTAGAGCCAAGCCCAGGTTTCCAGGAGCACTCCGCATGGCACTGGCACATCGGTAAGTCAGCAGGAAGCCAGCCTGCCGCCCAGATGCTATTACTGGAGCAGGCTAGATCTTGGCGTCTGGCTGGTACAGCTGCCAGGCACACCTTGCCAGTGACTGCAGGTGCTGGCTGCTGCTTTGGCTCTCTCTCTGGAACAGGAGAGTGTGAGAAAATATTACATGGATATTCAGTTTAGGAAAGCAAATCCACTGATGTGCCTGAGTCTCATAATTGTATAGCCCTATAAAAGATTTGGGATATGGAAACAGTACGAGCTGATTTTAAGCATGAGCACAAAATCACAGTGGGAGGATGACTTTCTCCTAATGACTTGTGTTCAAAAGAATAAAGACAAACACCTTAAATAAATATATTTTAGGGTCAACAGAAGTGTGTTCTGTGAGGATGAGAAAAGATGATATTTTAAGCACCCAGATGAGATAGCATCAACTCTCGCTGGGAGCCTGCAGTGATACAGAGCCATATGCATCAGGGAAGGAGATAGGGGAAATGGCAGGATTCTAAACAGGTTCTAAACAGTATGTGTTTTTGACTCCCTAGGGTGAGAAATACCAGTGGAAGACTATTATTAAAAGGAACAGAGGAGTCATAAACAATTGCTTACAGCAAACCGGTGAAAAGAAAAAAGCTACAAGAGAAACAACTTCCAGCTCAGAAAACTGAAAAAAAGAAGATGAAGGCCAAGGTTCACATAAAAAAATAAGAGAAAAAAAAAGAAAATCAGCTGTTTGTAGTTGCTTCCAAGAAGCCATCTGTTTGGTCAAAAAGGTTTCTGGGCCTACACTCTGCCACCAATGGGTCCCAGAATCTCAGAAGAAGTGTCACAACTTCTTGGAGTGCGAGGGTGTCCGCCCTCACAGAGAAGGTAACAGTGCTTCCAAGCGGCCCAGCCTGTCCATGCCTGGAGACACGCCTACCAGGACAAGGTGCCCAAGACTCTCTGTGCAGGTGTTAGAAACGATTCCCTGAGCCACAAATGCCCTGCACTGCGTACTAACCAGCAATGAGCCAACCAGAGCCATAAAGTTTATTTTACCTACTCCATGGCCATTATGAAGAACCAAGGTAAAGTGTTCTCTTAAGTGCTGAGGATTGTAACTGTCCCTGTACTTAAAATGCTACCACCCAGCAGGGAACATTAAGAAATATACACAAATCACTATGACTCACAGTAGACTGTGAGAGGTACTGAATCACATTGCTGGATTGTTGACTGCTTCTTTATGAAGACATTATTCCTCTTAAGGTCGCTTTTATCAGTGGAAAGACTAAGACATTTTCAAGAGCGGTTGGTGGAGTAGAGCCAGTAATTAATTCTGTGTGAATCCTATCATTTAGAAACCAGTGAGAAGAACTGAAAATGGGTGAAAAGAGTTCAAATTCTAAAAGCAGGTTGTGGACTCATGTGACTGGAAATTATCCTTTCTACACTGGGCTAGAAGAGGACGCCATAAGTTTTGAAGAGTTCTTACACTGATTACAGGACAATGTTCAGTTCCAAATAGAATGGCTTCATTATTTTTCCTAACCTTTCATTTTTGCCCATACAGTAACAAAATTCTATTTCAGCTGTATCCTCAAAAAGCAATCAAGGTACAGTGGTAACATTACCAAAGATTTCCACTTCCTTGTGCAAATGAGGCCGAGCTCTTCCATACAGCAATATATCATTAACTAGCCAACATCTGGACTAGGAGATGTGTGATGTTTTGAATCAAACTTCAAAGGTCAAGGGTAAGCAAGGACCTAGAATTACTATTGCATCTAAAATTATTTCACAGCCTTCAAAAGAACATGGAAAAAATGATTGCAATTCCCAAAATTATATGCTACCTTTGGGGAAAACACACTTCTGAGGCCTTGGAAGTACATAGGTAATGAAAGCAGAGCCAGGCCATTTTCCACATCACAGTCAGTGCCAGACAGGAGGCAAGGAGGCTGGGTACTGCCTTCAAGTCCCCACCTGTTGTCTGAAATTTGAGTGTAGGAGTTCATCATTTCTCCCACAAACAGACAGCACTCCTCATTTTTCCATTACCCCCAGTTTCCTAATCATGCAGATTTCAGTCATTTTTTTTATTCTTCCTGTTCTCACATCATTTATCCTCTTATGTGACAATTACCTAATGACTGCCCATAACATAAGCTGTTGGGATTTAAATGGCCTCTGCCCTCCCAAATCTACAGTTTATTTTGGGGAGGCTAATAAACAATCATAAGTGTTCCTAAGAGAATTTGACCAAGTTCTCCTAAACCATTGACCCCCGTCTTGTCTGCATTTAACAAGCACAGAAGATGATTTTTGTGGCCATCAAAATTTGGAGAGCCATTTAGTGTTTGTGCTACAGTGGGATGCTAGTATGCTAGAGAGTAATACAATGGGAACAGCAGCTGGCCCTGATAAAGGAAAGGGCTGTCAGGAAAAGTTTTCTTAGAAGTCTAACTTGAGATCTCAAGTATTCAAAGGAATTATCTCAGCTAGAAGAAAAGATACGGAGGGTAGATGCAAAAACAAGAAATATCCAGAGAGAAACAAGCCTTTAAAGAAACCAGAAGTGGAGAAATCATTCAGGGTGGTAGGAGTTTTGTGAGAGAGAGGGAAGCAGCAAGACAAGGTAAGCAGGAAACAGATTAGGAAAAACTTCGTACCACTCCTGTGGAACTTGCGGCATCTTATCTTGAGGGAACAGAGGAACTTCTGAAGGACATTTAAGGTGGGTAAGAGAAACATAAATGGGCGAGTGATCCCTTCTCCCAGTTAGTAGGGGTTCAAGCTTCCTTTGTGAACTCTTCAAGTTTTACCATCACCTTTGAGATGGAGATTCTTCTTCTACCATCTCTTCTAAGCTTGTTCCTCTTGTTCTACTTCTAGAAGCAAAACCTTTTCCCAGTGTTCCTAACCTCCTGGTGTTGAGATCATGGCAGCCTCTTTGAAGTGGTTGGGTGACCTGTAAACCAGGCTTGCACATTGGCTGTGCTCTTGAAACAACCTCAGCCACTGATTCCAATGATTTCATCAAGTGACTATCTTGCTCAAGAATCTTCCTCTTTTCTTAGGATCTACATTTTCTTAGGACTGTATTTCTCATCTTGACCTCTTTCCACCATCCTCTTCTGCCACCACTAACCCCTCAGACTTACAAGTCTTCACACATGATTAACTCTCCATGTACAACATGACACTAGCTGGTATCTCTTGATGAAAATATTACTTTCATCTATTTAACTTTACATTATGTCACATATTGAAGTCTGTTAGCCTTTTTTTTTTTAGTACAGGGGATTGAACCCTTATGCTTGCAAGGTAGGTATGGTACCACTAAGCTAAATCCCCCACTTCTTAGTCTGTTAGCTTTAATTATGGGATAAAAGGCTTTGGTTTATGTTTGCTTATTCGGTTTTGGTTTTACTAAGATAATATTTATTATACCTTTAATAAATATTCTCTTCTCTGAAATTTTTACTTTATATTAATACACATTTGCAGCACATAATGCTTACATTCATTGTGAAGAGTCAGTACATCTCCATAACATATCTTAATTTTTTCATTCTTCTCCCCTCCCTCATTCTTTCTTTATTTCTTGGTCCCTTTCCATTTGAGAAAGATTTATCTCTCTACTTCTTATTATCTAACTTTTGTTTTGCTCTTTATATTTTTGGTTTCTCATAGAAGAGAAACTGTGATGTTTAAACTTAGAATTATAGTCTCAAGGTGTGTCCATTTTCCTACAAAAGACTGAATTTTATCCTTCTTTTTGGCAGAATAGTACTACATTGTCTGTAACACCACAATTTCTTTAACCAATCATCTACTGATACACATATAGGCCATTTCCAAGATTTAGCTAAAAGGACTATAAGACCTCAGCAAAGGAAGTAGGAAAGGTTTTATGAGAAGGAAGCTGCTTTGTGCTTTTCAACCTTACACAGTGCACTAAAAAAATTACCCAGAGAATAACAACCCATAATAGTGCTAAAAGATGGAATTTTATGTTAAATTTCTATCCTATTCCTTCTCTCCACTCACTGTGAACCTGACATTTCACAATTTCACTGTGAACCTGACATTTCACAGGGATTTTTGCTGGCCTGTTTTCACACACCGTCAGGTTTTATGTTTTATTTTAGATGGTTAGAGAAGTTTTCCCCCATCTCTGGAATACCAGGGCACCATTTAAAACGTTCCATTGTCGTAATGATGGTTGGGTTGGTAAGGTACTACATTCCCCCAACACCCGGCCTGGCAGAAAGGAGCCTAGCCTCTCTCCTGGTAGCAGTGACAATGGCCTTTCCTTCCCAGGCCCAGTGCCCCAGTCTGGGTCTCCACTTCACTGTGAGGGGAGGGACACAATGTTCCCGCCACCCAGAACTCACCCAGTACAAGTGAGTGCTTTATCCTGTCTAGTTTTAAATGAACTGCAGTATCTGTTTTGGTTTATATCATTCCCAAAGTTTCATGCAATGGGTGGGGCTTCTGGAAGGTGATTGGGTTACAGAAGCCCTGTTGTTGAGTTGCTGCTAAAAGGTGGGGGCCATTCAGAAGAGGCAGGTGTCTGAGGAGGGGCCTGGAAAGGTCTCCGCCTCCTTGGCTTGTGCCTTTGCTTTCTGCCTTGTGGCGGCCACGGCAGGCCCAGCTTTCCTCCTCCCAATGCTTCCCCTGTGCCTTTCTGCCACAAAGCCGGCCTACTGCAGCCTTGAAAAGTGAGTCGAAATAAACGTCTTCTTCAAGTTGCTTGTGTCCAGAATTTTGTGGAAAGTGACTAAGACAATATCTAAGACCTCTACCACTTGTCTTAAAAGATTTGTGGAATTTATGTAAGAAATATTTTTTCCTTATTTCGTAGCGGAGTTTTCCTTTTCTCCGGTTCATCAAGTTGACAGCCTAAACGGCACAGTCATTAATTACATCACTGGTGAAATTCCATAAAAGAGAGAGACAGAGATAGAGGCTGCTAGAGGAGAGAGGGGAGGCAGCCTTTTATGTCAACATTTACATAACTAACTTCAGAGATGCCCTTCATCATAAAGTCCCTCTGTGCTTTTTGTTTAAAACAGCTTTAGTGAGATGTAACTCATACATTATACAATTCATCCTTTTGAAGTTCATAATTCAGTGGTTGTTAATGTATTCAACAGAATTGTGCAACTACAATCTAATTTTAGAAAATTCTCACACTCCATTCACCCACTGACAACCATGAATCTACTTTTGTCTCTTTAGATCTGCCTATATTGGAAATTATGGTTTTTTTACTTAGCAAAATGTTTTTAAGTTTTATCCATGTTGTAGTATACATCAATACTTTATTCCTTTTTATTGACAAATGATATTTCACCATGTGAACAGACCTTATCTGTTTGCTTACCCACTCATCAGTTGTTTCTACTTTGAGCTATGATAAACAAGGCTCCCATGAATATTCACACACATCTTTTTATGGAGGGCTTTTCCCAGGACTAGGCTTTGAACCCAGGGCCTTTGGGCTAACCTATATCCCCAGCCCTTTTTTATTTGTGGTTACGAAATTCCCAGGTTGGGCTGCAACTTGTGATCCTACTCCAGCCTCCCTAGTCACAGGCATTTGCCACGATGCTCAGCGTAGGGCCATAATCTTAATTATTAAGAGTAGACAGGTAATTCTATGCTACATCTATATTTAGCATGGAACCAACTGCTAAGCCGTTTCTGTAGCAGCAGCACCATTTTACATTCCCATCCGTGATGTGTGATAGCATCTGAAGGTTCCAATTTTGCCACCTCCTCATCAACTATTATTTTCTAGCTTTTTTTATTACAGTCTGAAGTACTCAATAAAACTACTCTTCAGGCTAGGAGTCTAGCTCAGTGGTAGAGTGCTTACCTAGCGTGTGTGAGGCTACGGGTTCAATTCCCAGCACTGCAAGAAAGGCAAAACTTAAAAAAATTGCTCTTGATGCAATTCTTTTCTAAAAATAAAACCAAACAACTAAAGTCTCCATCAAAATAAACTTGAAACCCCCACTTTAAGGAATAAACTGGAAGGAAAGAAAAACATAATCAACATCTTGGAGATCTTTTTTCCAGGGAATTTGTTTTATTATTTAATTTTAAGTTAAAAATAAGCATGAGGGTGAGAGATTTAGCTTAGTGGTTACGGCACCTACCT
The DNA here is from genome assembly GCA_004025085.1 of Thryonomys swinderianus. NCBI lineage: Eukaryota > Metazoa > Chordata > Mammalia > Rodentia > Thryonomyidae > Thryonomys > Thryonomys swinderianus. Next base: position 62,729 of record PVIC010002035.1, on the reverse strand, counting down.
AGCAAGCCCAAGGTCCCTGGTTCGGTCCCTGGTAACCACATACAACAATACCGGGTATGGTGACTCACACCCACCAGCAATCAGTACCACATACCACAGTGCCAGGCGTGGTGGCTCATACCTGTAATCCTAGCACTCAGGGGGGCAGAGACAGGAGGATTGCTGAGTTTGAGGCTTGCCTGGGCTTCATAGTGACTCAGGGCCAGCCTGAGCTACAAAACTCCTGTCTCAAAAAACTAAAACAGAAAAGAAAAGAGAAGAGAAGAAGCATGAAATACCTTCATATTTCACAAGGGACATTTAACTGAAAGAACTTACAAATAGAAGCAGGAGAAAAGAAAACAAAGTTTTAGATAACAAAATGATTGAGGGAGGACTTTAAAAAAATTGAGTGGCTTATCCAGGCTAGTTTTAAGTGACTTTAAATAACAAGACATATACTTCCCTTGGCAGATTTGTGGGACTTGGATGAGAAGTATTTTCTTGACATTCAGGCTGAGTTTTCCTTTTCTCAGTTTCATCAATTCAGGCATAGTTGTGCTTCTGCACAACACTGCACACAGCTCCCTCCTTATTTAGTTAGAATTTCAACTCCTCACAGACGTGCAGATGGCCATTATATCCCCTTTCTTTCCATTCTTCATCCAAGCCAAACATATTTAGGCCTCTTAATCTATCTCTTAAGCCAGTTTTCGTATTTTTCAATTTCTTCTCTTTGAATCTGGCCCAGTACATTCGTTCTTTCTAATTCATGGAGACCATAGAGTCCTCAGACTGTGTATGAGTCACAAGGGCACAGTCTGGATGTCACACAAGCAACTGTCTACCTCTGTGCCCCAGCATGTTACTCAGGGGAGGGAAAAAAGCTTAATATAGTAGTTAATTTTTTGAAAAAAAAATAGACATTTACTTTCCATTACCAACCACAGGTGGTTTTCAGTCTCACTGCTTTCCAAGTACTGAGGCTCCATCCTGTTGGATGTCTGTCATTTGGATTATTTTTCCCCTCTCTCGGGCGACAGAAGTAAGCAAGTTCTTTCCCTGGCTCTCTCAACATTCCCAACAGTTCATCTGGCCTGGTGCGACCATTCACAGCTCAAGCCTGCCAAGTCTACAAGTGCACAGGTTTCTCCAGAGTCTGCTAGTGTACTCTGGTTATTTCTGAGAGACTCAGTAATCTATGCTTCTACTAATTTCCCAATAGCTCGGCCTTTAACAATCTGGCGAAGAGTATCAGATAGCCTTCACACAGTCTTTCAATAGTATTATCCAAAAGGATAAAAGATTCACATATACACCACTCCAATCTTTAGAATGCTATGGTTGAATGACCCAAAGTTTTATGGGCTGGAAACAATACCTAGAGCAACACGGTGGGAGGGTGGGACCCACTGAGAAGTGAAAACCTCATGGCTGGATTAATGTCATCACAAGTGTAGGCTTATTATAAAAATGAACTCTGGTCCTTGCTACCCTCTTGCTCTCTTTCACGTCCTTGCCCTGCTACCTTCCACCACAGAAGACACAGCGAGAAGGCCCTTATGAAATGCTAGCACCTTGCTACTGGGCTTCCCAACGTCCAGAACTGAAAGAAATGCATCTCTTTTATTTATAAATTTTCCAGTTTCAGGTATGCTGTTACAGCTGCACAAAATGGACTGAATACAGTTTACTTTCATTTAGCACTTTGTCTTCAGAAATCATTCTTTTGTTCAAAAGTAGCTCCAGGATGTGACCTCTTTCAACAGTATTTCTATCGGATCATAAACTCCTGAAAACAGAAATTGGATTGGCACTTCGCAGCACAATGCATTTCATACAGTATAGCCTCAAGAAGTATGTTAGTGTACAAACAAGGTCTCTTAATCCAAAGGAATGAGTAACAGAGATTTCAGACTTTCTGCAAGACCCCTTGAAAGGGATGGGGTATTTTGCTTTATTTTTAATTAACTTCTTATGTATTCTCCCAACTAGTAGACTACCCTAAAGCAGTGTACGGGATAACATAAATATAGACATTGGCTTAGGTAACTGGATATAAAAAATAAATATCCCTTTAAGAAGAGAGAAAGTAGAACCAGCAACAAACTAGCCCCTGAAACTAATGAGCCTAGGACAATGGAATGTTAAGATCAGATAATGTCAAATCCACATGTCTAACTGACGCCCTAGCACTGCAAGGGAACTTATAGAACACTTGTTCAAACTCTTTACTTATCCAGTCCAAAAACTGAGACCAAGAGAGATGAAGAGAATTGCTCAAGAACACAAAACTAAGGCTAAGACTAAAGTGCACTTCTCTTGCCCCCCGAAACTGTGCCCTTCCAACGACATCCCAGGTTCATTATTTATACTGCTGATTGGGTGAATGTTTCTTCCAGACAAACTCAAATATCTGTCACTGACCTATATTTTTGGTTTGCATAGAAAAATAATTGTTCATATTTGACTCAAAGAAATCCTAGACTTCATTCTTTACATAATATTATTTGATTCTTCCTTATGCCAAGTGTCATATTTAATTACTCTTCATGATCACCTCCAAGATTTTTGCTTTAAAATAGCCATTATGCTACCAGAGAGCAAAAATGCATGCAATAACTTAATTCCCCAGACTAGGATTGTAAATAGGATAACAGGTTGTCTATGGAAGAACACCACGCAGCAAGCCAAGCCAGTGCAACTGTTAATGTCAGTGCGTGAATACACAAAGCTTCCCAGTGCAGAGCTGCACTGCGGTGTCTTGGGCAGCCCAGAGGACCGGCAGGAGAAGAAGAGTTACTATTGTCTCTGGCCACAGTCTCATTTGGATGCTGTATCTGGACAGCAGGCAAAACAAACAGCAAGAAGTAGTTTCCAGAAGAGAAAAAGCAGACTCATATCTTACATTTATAAGGAGGAATAGCGGATTTTCTTCTCTCTTTCCCTTAACTCCAGGGTTTGACAAGGTGTGCGTATTTGGGTTGCTATCAAGTATCAGAAACATGGTTTAGAAGTCAACGTGGTGGGCTCCAGGAAAAATTATGAGATATTTTCCCATATCTCTGCACCTCCTCAACACTCTGTCTGTCCTTTCTCCAGGCTTTTATCACCACCAAAAGCATCTAATGTCCCAGGGATCTTCCTAAACCCTACTGCAGGGTGTTAAACGCAGGCTGTGTGTGTCACTACATCCTGCCCTGAGCACCACGGCAGACACTGCTAGCCACAATTGCCTCCTAGGGGACAAGGCCTCGCAGTTCACCTCAATAGAGAATTCCAGACAATCATTTCTATTCAAATGTAACACTCAAAGAAAACCAGTTTGTCATCCCTGCCTGAAGGTATCAACACAACCCCGCCCCCCAAAGAAGAAAACTATTGGCGCAGAAGGAAGACTCTTGGACTCAAAAATCTCCAGTGGCTTGATGGACATGGACAACAGTATGCAGAACAGCAAGCTGCAAAACTGGGAATGTTTTCCTCAAATCATATCATCCTGATGAGGGGCAAGCTGAGTTTGTCAAGATGAAATCAGGATGCTTTTGAGAATATTCTGTCCTAGGTCTACCAGCCTTTCAACAATCAGATCTAACATGCAAGGCTCTCTGGGGCTCCACAGTTGTACAATATATTCTCATAGCACAGTAGTTGTCAGAATTTAGCATCCATCAGAATTACTTGGAAGGCTTCATCACATATGGGCTTTTGAGCTTTATCCTCAGGGTTTCTGATGAGCAGGTCAGGGCTGGGGCCCAAGAATTTGCAGAAATAAGTAATCCTGATGCTGCTAGCCTAGACACCACACTATGGAAAACATCTGTGGTCTGTTGTCCTAAGGATTCCACCTTCACCCTTGCCCCAACCCTGCTCCCTGGAAACCACATCTCTAAGGTCATAGTTATTCACCTAGCCTCTGAGTAATACTTGGTATGATATTCTGATACTTACTCCTCTCTTAGCTTATTTAATGCTGACCTACCCAGAGAGTTCACTTCCATACAGCACCGAATAAATAAATAAATTTCCATATATGTTGATGCCCATAGAAACATAAGCTTTGGTCCTTGGTTCTTCTCTCACTCAGAATCTATTTTATCTCACATATATCCATGAACGGACCTAGAGAGTAAACACTAAATTAATTTGGATTATATCTGCCTCTCCTAACTACATGTCTTCATTCCTAATATTTTTTCATCTTTATCTTCCAGCACACAGTACAGTGCCCAATGCTTGTCACCAAAATCTACCATTCAGCACCGCCTTTAGGACAGGACCATCTGACTTTCCTGTACTTCCTACAATTTTTGCTTCCAAATTTCTGTGTTTTTACCCTGTGTCTCTGCCTGAAAGACCTTCATATCTATAGCTCCATGTTCAAATCCAGTGCAACCACCAAGCCTAGTCATGTGCAGCCCCTTTTACAACATTTTCCCTGATTGCTCCTTTAAGCAACTCTCACCCTTCCCTGAACTCCTCTGCTAAGCACCTCCCACACAGGGCCTCTGTCACTCCCATTTATGCATTTTTTCTCCCTCCTATACAGAGATAATCCCTTCTGTGTAAGACATGGCTTCTTGACCAGATGGTCTCTTACTTACCAAAACAATTGTGATTACACATATGTCAAGTAGTCTTATTGGTATGTCCTTACTTATCATATCATGTGTTCTAGTTTTTGATTCAGCATATATTTTCACACTATTGGGAGTGATGATAGGCTCCCTAAGACCATATCACAGCTCACGCGACAGTCTTTTCCAAGAATCCCAAGGCCTGATCTTTGCCATGTCCTTCCTTCTCATGGCATCCCAAATCCCTGAGCCCCGATCCTCTTGGGTCTCTCACCACATGGAGTTGAGGAAGGCTTTTCTGGTGTTACTACTGCCTGTCACATATACTTCCCTCGGACTCCTTGGCACTGAGACTTCGTTGTCCCTAACCTTTCACCTCCAGTTCTAGCCTAGATATCGTCTCATGAAGAATGGGGCACATCACAGAGAGTTTCTCCTGCTCATCTTCAAGCTAAGGTGATCTAATAGGTCTCCCAGAATAGCTGAAAGGATTAAGTTGTGAGAGACAGAGAAATCTTGGTCCTACCTTCTTGTAAAGCCTCAAGACTTGAAAAATCTCTTCATAAAATCTTCACCCATTCTCTGGGCACCAAAAATTGAATCCTCCTTGAGGATCATCAAGAAGCTTCACTAGTGAGAGCTGGGTTAGATATCTGACTAGTTGTTAGGAGGGCATTTTTGGTCTCTGGCTCAGAATCTCTCACATATACATCAAGCTTATATGATCTGTGGGTCCCCTTAAAGGTTACTTCAATAGATGTTCAAACAACAGGAGTCCTAATGTATGTGCAGCACAGAAAGAAAGCAAAGAGTCACTTCCCCATATAAACAGGGAACATTCAAATTCCACACCTGGTAGTCATTCATTAATTTGCCCGGTTGTCAACCTCCTTAAAAGAATAAGACTTCCAGGCTATGTTCCTTGAATGCCTGATTTGTATTCAGCAAATCTTTCATGTGCTGTTGCCAGTGAAAAGAAGCCATCTACTGAACTGTCCTGCTAATAGGAAACCAGATCAGACTCGTCCAGACCGGATCAAACCACTCCAGACCAGATCAAACCAGTCCCAATTGGGTCAGACCAGCTCAGACCAGAACAGACTAGGTCCAGATCAGAACAAAGTGGTACAGGCCAGATCAGATGACAGGATCATGACAGTGCAGACCCAAACAAACCAGATCAAAACAGTGCAGACCAGAAGAGGTAGGAAGAGACCAGAACATATCATAACAGTCCAAAACAGACCAGAGCAGACTGGAATGTACCAAAGCAGACCAGGATGGACTAGAACAGACTAGACCAGACAGGACTACACCGGACCAGACTGGACCAAACCAGGCCAGACCACACCAGACCAGAACACATCAAACTAGACCAAACCAAACGAGACCAGACCACACTAGACCAGACTAACCTAGATTCAGACCTACTACACTCCCAGTTCTGCAAGAATACTGTTTTGGTCATGAGGCTGGGGGGAGAAAGGAACCCTTCTGCACTATTGGTGGGATTATAGACTTGTGCAACCATTGTGGAGATCAGTGTGGAGAATCCACAGAAAACTAGGATTAGAGGTCCCATTTGACTCTGCTATTCCCCTGCTAGGAATATACTTGAAGGAATTAAAAGAATCACTTCATAAAGACATATGTGCACCCATGTTCATAGCAGCTCAGTTTGTGATAGCCCAATCTTGAAAACAACTCAGATGCCCATCGTTAGAGACTGAATAAGGAAGATGTTGGGTTTTTTATAAAATGGAGTATTACTCTTCCAGAAAGAACAAGTTTGAGTCATTTATTTGCAAATGGACACCTCTTGAGGACACACTACTAAGTGAAATAAATAGGTCACAGATGTGTAAATACTATATCTTTTCTCTGGTATGCAAACCTGTACATATGAAATGAGTTCTAGAATGTATGATAGATTTTTTTGAAATAGGAAATATTCAAAGGGAATGTGGCAGGAGAAAGTAATGAGGGGAAAGAATAAATATGATTTGAAAAGAAAAAGAAAGCACAGGTATATGGGGGTGGGGGGTTGTGGGGTGGGTAGGGATATGGGTAAAAATAAGAATTAAATCATGTCATATACTAGCACAAATTCCCCAATGTTGAGTGTGATTGTGAGCTGTATGTAAAATGTACCAATAAAGAATTCAATTAAAAAAAAGAAAAAGAATATTGTTTTGGGACTGGGAATTTAGCTCACTGGCTCCAATGTCAGCTTGTAAAGCACAAGGTCCTAAGTTCAATCAGTGCCAGCCTTCTAAACACAAGGTCCTAAGTTCAATCCCCAGTACCAAATATATATATATATATATATATATATATATATATAATATTTATATATTTTTATATATATTATATATAATATATATAATATTTATATATTTTTATATATATTATATATAATATATATATTGTTTTTCTCTTCCCACAGCTCACTATTCAGAGTTTACATGTGTAGTTTTTTGTTTTGTTTTGCAGTATTGATCATCAAACACAAGGCCTTCATATTAAGCTACACTCATCCCTTTTTATATTTTTTGTTTTGAGGCAGCATCTTGCTGAGTGGCTACAGAGGGTCTCAAATTTGCATTTCTCTGGCCCAGAATGCTAGAATTATAGGTACATGCCACTATTCTCAGCTACATTTGTATTTTCTGATCAGATAACCCAATATCTATTATTATGATGATAGGAGTATATACTCTGTGATTTAACTCACTACTTAACAAACTTTTTCTCTAATAGCCCAGAAAGCTAATATCTGACTTTCATAGCTGTTCAACTCTATTTTAACATACAGACAACTATGGACAGTACACAAATGAACTCTAGCAAGAGTTCATACATGCTGAACTTTGAATTTTTAACTTTTACATGAAAGTTACAGGCCATGGGATGTATTTTTTCTGATTTTTCTTAGCCATTAAATGTAGAAACCATTCAGAGCTCATGGATTCTCTATGCCCTGGAATAGCTGAGCAGCATTTACTGCTGGCTATTGCGTAATTGTCAGGGAATCTGAAGTGCAGAGGTAGGGGGTTGTACAGAGATGACAGTCATGTTTTGTTTGTGTGGAAAATAAACTAAGCTTGGGTGTGTAGGGGGTCCTCAATCTTCTCTACCTTTCAGTCTCTTGTTCATAGTGTGCTGCTCTGGCTGGGTTGGGTTAACCTCAAAGAGCAGCTGGAAAGAGAGTTTCAGCTCTACTTGGGAGCACTTGCCAGGAGCCTGCCTTAGATACCAAGGATCAAACTCAGGTCCTCGCACTTGTCAGGCAGGTGGTGTGCTGTAGAGCTATGTCCCCCACCCAGAAGCTCTTCTTTCGGTACTTTATCCACGTCTGTTTACAACATCCAGTTGTGTAACGGGCACCTATAGAAGAATCCTATAGAGGAAAGTATTGTGTGCTCTCATTATCTAGGAAATTTACCCCTATGCACATGACCAGGTGATGATGTTGATTTTGTTAGGCCTTTAAGTCTGAATAGATAAAGCACATCGACACAACTCCATACTTTGATAGTATATAGTGAGCACAAAAGCCAGTGAGTAGCCAGAGCCATGCTGTCTGTCTGAGGCATCTGATTCCCTTCCTCTGTCAGAGCCAGTCGTGAAGTTCAACGCTACATTCTCTGCCTTTATTTAGTTTGCAGTACCTTTGTATAAAAAGCTGGGCCAGGTCTGGTACTGTAGCTCACTGGCAGAGACTTGCTCAACATGCATGAGGTCCTGGGTTCAGTCCCCAGTGCAATAACACCAATAGAAACCAAGGCTAAGGAAAAAGAGAAATCAAAGAACCTAAGAAAGAGCTTTTGACATTTAAAAAAAAGATAGGAGTCTGCAAATGTCTATCATGCCTAGAGGACATGGGTTGTGAAATCAGCAGAAAGCACATCATCCTAAATTCCAAAGTCTCATAATCAGACTAATTTACTCTTTAACCACTTGACCTTCGCTCTGTGGAGACAGACTGAAGCCATTAGAAGAGTAAACAACTTGGAGAATGCTTTGTAACTGCTCAATGCAGCTCTCATCTGGAGTGGACAATACAACGAAAAAGAAAACCAATCGACAACCTGTGCTATTTTTATCAACAAATGCCGTACAGCACTAACAACTGCCTTGCTAAAATCCTGTACTTGTTCTTTCAATCTATAAAACCAGACCCCTGGGATGTCATTTTCTGAGCACTTAATCTGGGAAACCAGAATTCCTATTTTTCCAGGGTGTCCATCATCATTTTGACTCAAATAAACTTTTTGTTCCCAAATCCAATGTATTCAACTTGCCTTTGGGTTGACATATCTAATTACCATATAGATCAGGACAGTTAAGTATTACAATTTGGTTTCTTGTCTTCTCCTATCCAACAAGCTATTCTAGATCCCTCTAAAGTCAGCTTTCTACCAAAAAAGAAAAAGAAAATAAAGAAAAAACAAAATGTCCCAGGGAGTTCCCACAACCACTTTATCTTGCCAAACTATCTAACTGTTCCACTTTGTCTTGGTATAGCCAAACCTCCTCCACCACTCTATCACCTCCAGAAACAGTAAATTTAATATTCCTCTCCCCCCAAAAAAATGCCTTAAATTATGACTCTCACTAATTTTCAGCTAGTTTTAGTGCTGGCATTAAGCTAAATAAATAGAATAAGGCTTTGTTTATATACTCTCAAGACTTGGACTATTAGTCATGAATGACCCATACAAATAATTTTGGAAACTGACCTTCTCAACCTGTGCCACTTCCATGTAAGTCATCCATGACTTCTGGTCATCCCACATATTTTATGCAAACAAACCTTTAATTGGCAAATAGAGATGGCATGACTTAATAGGCAATTTTTCATTTAAGTAGTGATATTTTTGTTAAGTGCTTTGTCTTTCTAAGCAACCCAACTTAAATCCACAAGGAATAAAAAAATTTTGTTTACAAAAAAAGAACAGAAAGGAAAGAAGAAAAAGATGTTGTCCACATCATTTTTCTACAGTGCATCTGAATAATAGCAGGGCTATAAATAGAAGAATGACTAATTCTGTTTTGATTCCATCTCTTCAATGACAAAGGAAATCCCTCTGTACAAACATATTAAGCTAAATCATAACAGCTGGATTTCAGGAATTTTATCTAGAACATCTACATCAAACCACCAAGAGTGTCAACCTTGAAGATGAGCAAATAACTCCCAAAGGAACTCAATTTTAAAACTATCAACTCAGGGTATTTGTGATTTAAAAGAAATATTTAAATACAGTTTGCTTTAGAAGCATACTCCCTTGAAATCATCACTGCTAATTAAATGCAAGAGAAATTTACCTTCCATTACTTTATCCTAGAAAAGTCTCTTTTGTGACAAGAGAGCATATGCATCATTTATTGCTAGAAATTTTCTTCGAGAAACTTAATTACCCTTCAGAAATTTGTCAGCTAAATTAAGGCCTTAGCCATAAGAGAGAGGCCCGCTGGCACTGCGCTAGGGAGGGAATGAATGAAAGACTGGACTGAATTTTCCATGGAAGCCGACAATTAAAATTGTTGTCTTTGGTATATTCTTTTCTGTCGGTTGTTTCTGTGCTCTCCAAGAGAAGAAAAAAAGGCGAGAAGCCTTATTCAGTCATTTCCAAATCTCACTTGCAGTTTCCATCTTATTAAAGACATGACTTAACTTTAATGTGTGTAACATAAACAGAATCATAAAAGGGAGAGAATTAGAACAGTCTGGAAGAGTCAGTGTCCAGAGCTGGAAAATGCCACAGCTGATTTGCTCTTTTTATTATTGTTGTTCTTTTGGATTGTTTACTGTAAGGAGAAATCCGCCATTCTTCGGCTGCTCATTCCTCACCCTCCATTACAATCACTGGGAATTCCAATTTCACAAAGTTATTACAATACGGCCACAAATAATCCGTCTTGTCAAGTCCATCTTCAGGGCTGAAGATAAAGCTGGAGCCAAGTTGCTGCACACATCTGGAGAAGGTTCAGTCCTTGTAATCGTGAGCCTCTCTGTGAATGCACCCAGGAGAAAGGGGCTGACAGGCTGCATATTTCTGCAAACTGTTCCCAGAAAGAACCAATTTCCTGACTTCCATGTGGTGTCAATAATGGAGGCATGAGACGGAGCAGTGCTTATGAAATATTAAATCTGCTTACAGGACCAGCTAGAAGCAAATTCAGACCACCTGTGAGAACAAGCCCGGCAGTGGGTGCTCGGAGTTTGGCATCCACATGGCTCATGTGAATGATATGTTCTCATCTATGTATTTGGGCTTATTTGCCACAGAACTTCCTGACAGTGGGCTGGGGGGATATTTCTGCACATTTAGAATTGAAACAGTTCAAATCACTGACATTATTAAATTTACTATCATAAGCAGCCAAAGTTCATCTTATTCATCAGGAAAAAAAAGTGACTGATGTTTCATGGCATTAGTATTAGATCATTTTGGTTTTTGCCAATAAAAACAAAGCATTAGTGTTTCAATGTTTTAATATCATGATTTAATTCTCTCAATGATATTAGGACCAAAAAGCTCAACCAACGTGAAGAGCCCATCAAAATTCTTGAGTCAAAAACTATGGTTCTGAAATGAGTTCACCATCCTGACCTCCCATTTCACAGTATATATTTTATGCCTGTGACTTTCCAAATATGGCCCCTTAACATTGCAAATGTAAAGTTTTATATCACTAACTTGTGTTTCAAGGGGTTGCCTAAGTAAATAGAAAAACATCTGGGCTCTTTTTACTGGCAAAGGCAAGAGATATTTGACCTAAGATCAGATTCTGAAACTTGAACATTAACTTGGTCTTTCCACAGAACGTCTCTAATTTTCCACAACTCTCTGCTCAGAGAGTTCAGCCCAACTCTGTTAGAAGAATGACACAAGGACGCACATGTCCCAACAAGACATATGTCCCGGTTGGCTTCTCTCACCCTAAAACTTAATGATGGGTCTACCCCACTCTCATCTAAACAATGGGCACTATCTCAAGGCTAGACCAAATCCACAAAGTCAGGGGCTTGAAGAGTCGGGGCATCTAAATCTCTCCAGACCAGAGAAAGTATGTTTTCAGTCTGCCCCATCAGCTCTTCCAGGGCACCACCGACATGTGTACACTAAGATTTCCTTGATGTAAAGTAAGCCCCCTGCCTCAGACTCCCCAGAGGCTGGGGCTGCAATAGACTGCAGAGTAATATCCCAGACTCAGCTCCATTTCTGTCTTTGCCTTTCCAGATTCAAGAAGACTAGAAGTACAGCCACACACACACACACATACACGCAGAGTTCTACATGTATTATTTACCATATGAAGATGTATCTAGACACACAACTCCAATGAAAGGATCCCCCCAGCAACTGGACTTCATGGCAGCCACTGGATTCTTCTCTAACCCTTCTTGAAACTTTAATCAAAACTCAAAAATAATAAACCTAATCTCTAATCTATTTTGGACAACATTCTGACAAAAATGTAGTTATTCCCAAGGATAGGACTCCTTAAGAGCCAAAGCTAGAGTCCAAGTCCTTCTCTTCACAAGTCAGTGTTTCATAGATGTTTAGACTTTCAGAACTTGAAGATGATGTAGCTGCTCACACAAAGGCTTCTACACAGATGTTCACAGAAACATTATTCACTATAGCTCAAATGTTTTAACAGCCCAAATATCCACCATGTGGCAAATGGATAGACAAAATGTAGTATATTGTAACAATGGACTGCTGTTCAATGATAAAGAGAAATGAAAGCATAGAGCATACTACAAAATGAGTGAAGCCCAGAAACGTAATGCTAAGTGAAAAAAGCCAGACACAAAAGACTGCTTATGTCTATTTACATTAAATGTCTAAAAAAGACAAATTACACAAACAGAAAATAGATTCCTGGTAAATCAGGAATTGTGTTTGAGAACACGGTATGACTTACATATGTGTACTTCTTGTAGAGGTGGGTTCAAATTTGGATTTTAATGATGATTGATCAACTCTATAAATTTACTTTAAAATTCACTGAATTTAAATATCTTAAGAAAAGAGTATATACAAACAATAATGATTAATATGTATTGACCATTTCTCATTCCCCAAGAGCTCTCACATTTACATATGCTCTCATTTAATATTTACAATAATCCTGTTAGATAAGTACTACTGTTATTGCCATTCTACAGGTAAGAAAACTGAGGCTACATCATTAAATAATTTTCTCATGATCAAACAGCTAATAAACAATAGAATAAGGAGTCTAAGCCAGGCTTACCTGACTCAAGAATTTAATCACCATGCCAGAGTTCCACCTAAAAGTATTGAACACAAAGACATGGGTCTAAAGTTGTTATAGGTATGACAAAATATGAATTCCTCTCTCACTCCCTAGGGAAATGAAACAGACCAGAGTCCAGAAAAACCCCAGGCCAGTCTCTTCTGACCAAGAGTAACCCCAGCATTTTCAGTGTCAGGTAATTGGATTCATTTTGCTTCATAGCACAAGGCCAAGTCCAACCTCCACTTATAATTCTATTGTCTTATTTTGCACCTGTTCACACATTCTGCTAAGAGAAAAAGTGATTGATCCAGAATCACACTGGTGTTTGTGAAAGACCTGTACTCAGCCTCCACAGGCTTTCCCTGCAGTATGGACCTTCTATATTGGGACAGAGTATTTAACAAGATGACAAGACTACAATTGCCCTACAGGTGAAATAGTTTGAGATAAAGAAATAATATTTTCAAGAACATAGGATACGATTTGATGAGTTCAGAGCTCCATCTCCAACTGCTTTCTCTTTTACATACCTAATTAATCAAGCTCCAGCCATTCCAGCTCCTAAATATTTTTTGACTCCATCTGTTTCTTACCATCTGTCCTGTTATCACCCCCACACTGGTCCTTGTCATATTTACTCTGAATGACTCTAGTGGTGGCATAATTTGTCTCCAGACACCCAGGCTGGGCCTCCCCACATAAGTACAGATAGTATCACGTCACTTCTTTCATGAGAACATTTCTGTGGGTCCTCGTGAACTACATTAGGAAATCTCAAGGCCTTAACACGATCCCTTCCATTACCACACTCTCCCGCCAGTCAGAATGGACAGTGTTTAGTTCTTCACAGTGGTGTGAGGACGCTAGGCCTTGCACAGGTTGCTCCCCTGACTTAACTGAAGTTCACAGGTTTGCTTATATAAACAGAAAAATATCTGGGTTCTGTTTCATGTCACAGAAAGTTTTTTTCTACTACCAATAGAAATGACCTTGACCCCACCCCACCCCACTTCACCTGGCTAACTCCTATTCATCCATAAGAGTTCAGCTTCGGGGTCAGGGATTGAGCTCAGTAGCACCATGCCTACCTTGCATGCACAACATCATGAGTTCAATCCCCAATATCACACGTACACATACAAAAAAGAGTTCAGCTTAGAAAATCCTCCAGGACTTCTCTCTCCTCTTACCCTCTTCCACTCTGCCATAACCCAACCCTCAGTTGGATGCTCCCCACTGTGGTGGCCCTTACGTCTCTCCTTTCCTTGTCTGAGTCACTTCCCTCTGTCTCACTCTAAGGGGACGTACTGATACGTGTTTGGGTTTATATCCAGGGTCTGATACACAGCACAGAGAAGCTCACCACATCCTAACTGGATGAAAGAACAACATAAATAATCTACGCATCCTGGTACCATAATCCCAGGACTCTGGAGGACTGAGAGAGGAGGATCATAAATTCAAGTCCAATGTGAGCAATTTCATGACTTAGCAAGACTACCTCAAAATAAAAAATAGCTTGAGATGTAGTTCAATGTGAAAGCCCTAGGTTCAATTCCAGTACAGGGAAAAAATGACATAAATAAAAACTATTAAAATATAGAGCTGGACTCTTTCTCCATTTTTTTTTTCAGTACTGGGAATTGAACTCGGGTCCTTGTGCTTCCAAGGTAGGTACAGCACCACTTAAGCTAAACCCCCAGCCCCTCTTTCTCCATTTTAATAGATTATACCAATAATCCACATATAAATCTCAACCCTTCAACTAACTTATTTTTTGGTAAGAAAAAAAAATCACCTAAGCAGTTACTGGGTCAGGGCAGCATGAGAGAGTATAACATCATACTGCTCTGGCTCCTCCTAGAACGAGAGGAGATGAACTGCCATCTTTAAACAGCAGTGGATTAATGTGGATTGTTTCTTATGATGTTTATTGAAAAACAGCAAAATTTAAACATTAATCTATAGTAATCTATAGTGTAAATGTGTTTATGTATCTATAAAAACAAAAGTGTAAACAGTTGTTCAGTCAAGTTGACAGGATCATAGGTGATTTTTCATTTTTTAGTATTTATTTTCATTTTTTAGTATTGTTTTCATACTATTTGTGCTAGTGAGTATTTTTTTAATATGAAGCAGTTGATGTCTCTATATGGCAAATCAATAAACATAACAAAATAAAGTTAACCACTCTGATTTCCAATATAGAAGGACAACATGGGACCACAATGCAAATGTTCTTGAGAACTTGCAAAAGTCAACACAGCCAACATCTGACCATGTAATATGTGCAGGCATCAGCTAATATACATGACCAACTTGCTAGGTTAGAGGTTAAACAGTGGTTGATTTTATGTATCAACTTGGTTCACCGAGGTGGCCAACTGTTTGGTCCAAGGTATTTTTGATGCTGTTGTAAAGGTATTTTTTAGATGTGGTTAACATTTGTAATCAACGAGCTATATAAAACAGATTACCTTTCATAATGTGTGGGGGGATCTCATTCAATCACTTAAGTCTTAGAGAAAGAAGACTGGGGTTTCCTAAAGAAAAAAAGCTTTCTCTTTTCCAACAAAACAGCTATTCTGGCTGAGTTTCTGTTAGCATCTGCCTTGGACTAAAAAAAAAATGGTTGATAGACAATAGACAGGTAGATATATAGATAGATAATATAGAAACAGATTTAGATACATAATTAGTATGTCCTATAAGAGGAGATACAGATCTAGATACAGATATCTATATTCTGATTCTGTTTCTCTGGAGAATTCAATCAGCAGAGCTAGAAAGCAGTCTTACCAGATGTTCAGTCTTGTAGAGCTACTGCTCTTAAGTGTTACAAAAATAAGGTAAATTATCAAGTTTCATTGAAGAGTTGATCTTAAGATCCAGCCATTTGTGAGTAAATGAGGACATGCATTGCGGAGGGTGATTTGCTAATCTATGGACCATTGTTGACCAGGAAAGCTCTCTCTTGGCTCCACCCTGGGCTTCTAAACCCTTGCCTGTGGCCCTCTGCCAGCAGATGCCAAACAAAGCACAGCCTTCTGCAGGACACTTCCCAGAGACATCAGGCATCCACCATTTGCTTGTCTTGCCTTTTTTTTTTATTTGAATCTTTACTGGTACATTATATATACACATCACAGTTGCGCCTTCTAGGCTCAATTCTAAGCTCTAGGTCTCATCACAACCATGAGATGGAAATCACCCATAGCTCTGGGAAAACATGCACCATTAAGGTTAAAAAAAGAGGAAAGAGACTCCAACTGCAGCAAGAAAGATGGAGATTCTTCTTACAAAAAGGATTTTGAAAAGAAAATGTAAAATCACAAATGTTCACACCCTGGAAAAAAAAAAAAACATTTCTTTTTTTTGAGAACTGGGCTGTTGTTTTCATGGTTTTCACTGACATGTTAGGTGTGACTCCCCAGAACAACACAGAGATATACTGATATCTTTGCAAGGTTTCCCTCTTTACACACACACATACACACTGGTAGTGGGGAGCCCCACTTGGGACAGGGGAGCACACAGCACCTCCTGGCATTGGCCGGCTGGGTAGAGGCACAGCAAGGGCTGGCAGCTCCTCCTCCCTCCACTGCTGAGCAGCACTCACAGTTTGAGAGTCCTGGCACTTAGCAAGCTTCCTGCTGAGCTGTAAAGTCATTCCAGACAAATCCCTGTGTTTACAGAGATTCCAGAGCAGCAGGGAACAGTTCAGAATACCAGTCTGGAGGTAGAAATTCGTGTATCTGAGCTAAGCTGCTTTCCACACCTGCCTTCCACACCCGCTCTGCTTCCTTCTCTGCAGCTGCTGTCTTTCCTTCACACTGAGTCATCTGGGATGTTGAGAGTGAAGCCCTTTAAAAATCAAGTGAAACTAGAGGGAGCAAAGTGAGGAGGGAAAGCACATATGAAAAATAAATGAGAGTAATGAAAAGAAAGAGGAGGGAAAAGAAAAGTATAGATCAGAACTCTGTTGTAGAGACTTCTCAGCCTTGGGGGGAAGGACTCCGAAATGATCTCCTAACGAGTGGTCGCCTCCAGGAGCCAGGTGGACAGTTCAGGGACTTGACCCAATCTTGATCATCTAGACCAGCAGGAGTGAAGCCCTCTAGTGCCCCAGTGGGCTCCTCGTCTCACTGAAAGCTCTACAAGATTCAACATCTCTGATCTAGACACACACTTGAACGCAAACATTTTTTAAACCGATTGAGGATTGAATTTAGAGTCAAAGGTTTCACTACTTTCCAGCCAGTTTCTTTTTCTGGTTTTCATTTTTCCAAATTCTTAAAATGGGAAAATAATAACATTGTTCTAACTCCAGGGCTGATAGAAAGATAAAATAAGATAGTGTGCACAGAACACCTCTTAGTTATACAAATAAGAGATATTTTTATTAAATTCAACAAACAGCAAGGGCTTCTTATTAATTGTTCTTTTTTTTTTCTGAATGGTAAAAAATCTTTTTGTAGAAAATCTGCCTTCCAACCAGCATAACTGGGTTATTTTTAAAGCATAAAACTGATATAAAAATGCTACAATGGAAAAGCCACACTAAAAATTGTCATCAGTTTTTAAGACAGTGTCAAGTAATCCTAAGTCATTCTATAGGCTCTGTTAAAAAAAAAAAAGCACCATTACATTACTCTGTCTTAAAGAACGACAAGTTTCATTCATTTATTGCAAATGGGCACACCTTGAGGACACACTAATAAGTGAAATAAATAGATCACAGATATGTAAATACTGTACCTGTTCTCTGGTAGGATAACCTGTAGATGTAAATGAGTTCTAGAATGTATGATAAATTTTGTGAAATAGGAAACAATCAAAGGAAATGGTAGGGGAAAGTAATGAGGGGAAAGAATAAATATGATTTGAAAAGAAAAAGAAAGCACATGTGTATAGGGGGTGGGAGGCTGTGAGGTGGTAAGGGATATGGGTAAACATGAGAATTAACTCATGTCATATACTGATACAAACTCCCCAATGTTGAGTGTGATTGTGAGCTGTATATAAAATGGACCAATAAAGAATTCAATTTTTAAAAAAAAAAAGCACCAGCAATAGCCAAACTTTTCAGTCAGTGTACATGTAATTCAAAAGTGGCATAAACTTTCAAATGCCTTTTAATACTTATTGTTTGAAAGGATCAAACGAAAATTACACCTCACTTACTACTGTTCACATTTCAGCCATTCTCTTTAATCACTTTTCTTCCTTTGATCCTCTAAATACAGAACCAGTTTTCAGTGGGCTCTATCCCAACACTGAGTAAATTCTTAGGCAACCAGGTAACAGAGGATGAGGCTAGCTTCCCAGGTCTCAGAATTTTTAATGAGGAGAAACTAAAGAGGAAGTTGCCAGGCCTGCTGCTACTCCACATATGGTAATATTTAAGACTAAATAACCTGGACTTTGGAGAATGTGCTTATGTCAAGCGAGTATATGTCAGACCACACCCCTGTAGGTGGGAGTGAGGTTTTCCCTGAAGGGAACGGATGTTCTCACTGTCAGTCATCCTGGGAAGGGTCAGTCCTGGGTGAAGAAAGAGGGCTTGGACAAGCAGTCCTAAAGTTGAAGTCGGGGAAACACTTTCTTCTCTTTGTGCACCAGTACTTGGTTCAATCAGGACTTGTGCAGGGCACTGCCTAGAGCTATTGTAATTATAGAAACTGAGCCACCTTTGGCCCCAGGACAGGCACAGAAAAACAGGGGCAAAGGAGTATCTCAGTAATATTCTAACATCTCTAGATCAACAGTTAGGTTTTGCTGAAGTTTACCATTTGGACTGTACTGCGTTTTGTCCTTTCTGTGGGGTGACTTGGATAAGCAAGAGCCATCGTCTTTCTCCAGATGAGAGGAATGGAGCAGAGCTCTCTGCCCAGAGATGACG
This sequence comes from Thryonomys swinderianus, assembly GCA_004025085.1. NCBI lineage: Eukaryota > Metazoa > Chordata > Mammalia > Rodentia > Thryonomyidae > Thryonomys > Thryonomys swinderianus. Next base: position 43,991 of record PVIC010002035.1, on the reverse strand, counting down.
GTGGCAGCAAACAAGCCAGATGAAACCATCTTCCAGGTGTCTGTATCAACCAGCATCCAGGCCTATATGTGATGTAAAACTCACCCAGGGGTTGTCTTAAATATTTTGATTCAGCCATCTTGGGTAAAGTCCAAGATTCTACATATCTATCAAGCTCTTCAGTACTACCCTTTCTGTTGGCCCTTCCATACCTGTCGAGACTAAACATGAAAGACAACAGGACTGATGGAGAGCCACCAGTAAGCATGCCCGAGGCTCTTATTCATATCCATAGAGGAAGATCCCACAGGAAACATAGCTAGGTTTACGATTAAGCTTCTTGATCAGGGAAGTATTAACCCTAACTTGCTGTGCTTTGGAGAACAAATGTAAAGGTGAGTAATCTACCACCCCAAATATCTGTTGCAAACAATGGACATAAACAGACACCTACAAATATTTCTCTCAGAATCACAGAAGATTGTAGAAATGATTATCTTTTTACGCTTACTAGCTAGATGGTGGTAAAGCTAAAAGCACTGAGAACATAACCAAAGAGTAAATCAAACTGAAAAATTTACAGGATTGCTGTTACGATTACACCCTTGAGCTTTAGTACCTATTAACCTTCTACCTTATTCTTTGATCTGAAAAATAATAATTTTCAAGTAACTTACATGTGTCAGTCACTGATGAACAAAACAAGATCTTGTGAAGCTTCCAAGCTGGTAGTAGAGACGATGATTTAGTAAAAGATAAATACAGAAGACAACTATGAAGGGCAATGTAAGTAAAAGCAGGAGTGGAAACTACTCTAGATGATAATATTTTCTGTGAGAATTCAAAGATAAGCACAAACCTTTAAAGGTGTTCCAAAGAGAAGATGCAACAAGGGTAAAAGTCCTGTGGAGAGGAAGCTTGTGATACATTTGAGAAGAAAAACGATGAGGGTAGCTGGAGAACTAGACAGAAATGAGATTAAGTACGGTCTGAAATCTTTTGAGTTGTACACTGAAGAGATGACAGATACTTCTGTGAAATACCAGATAATGAATATTTTAGGTTTTGCTGGCAGGGCCAAAATCTAAGCTATTATGTAGATACCTGTTAGGAAAAAAATGTCTCACAAAGTTTTTGTTTATAGCATTTGGTCTATTAAAAATTGAGAATGATTTCTCAAATACAAGTCTACTAATGAAAACAATGGAATTCTTTTGGGGAAGGGCAAAATTTTGCTTAATGTGGGTTCAAAATTAATATTCCTGATAAGAATACATAAAATGTGTATCTATTAATGCTGATCTGTAATACAATTATACATACTTCAGCTTTTCTAAATATCTTTCACGAATATGAGTGTCACAAATCTGCTGTCAAACCATAAACACATAACTTTCATTGAGCATATTCACCGCTCACAAGGAGTTTATGGATTTTAACAGATTCTTCTCTTGACATTTGCCCTTTGGCATCTCACTGCCTTGCAGAGATGAAGAAGCTCCTTACAGTTAAATGGATTTCAAAGCATGGAGATTTGCTTTCTACTGCAGTAGGGCTGGAAAACACTGCTGGAATTGCCGTTTGAGAGCTGAGGATCTGTTGCAGAAAATATATCCACTGCAAATAAGTGTAGAAATAGAAATACTGCTTTTTTTGTTTTGACCACATGGAAGATGTATTTGACTTCGACATTACTTGTGACTGAAACAAGTCATGCACAAGGACAGTTCACACAAAAGTGTTTTCTATTGTAATTTCAGACGGACTTCATTAAGAAATGTATTGTGTCTCCAACATTACTTCCAAAGCCATTCAATGTTCATTCATAGCAGTCGAGGATGGATGTTCGTATTTAGAAATTTTTCAATTTGAATTTGATATTTTGTGATAAAATCATAGTGTGTAGCAAGGTGTCAGCATATATATTCAGCTTCAATTTCTGCTATGAGGTCACAGAAGTGATGTTCAAGGTGGTGCCCCAGAGCCCTCCACCATTTAGTAAGCAGGAAGAGAAGGGGAGGGAATAAAACATAAATCAGCCAAAGTCTTAGAGGGAACACCTTGAGCAAGAAGTCTGAAATAGAAGGAAAACCAGAAAGTTAAAAGTTGTGGAAAGGGTAGATCAGCTGACAAAAGTATCCACTGAGTTGGAGAACACTGATAATAACTTTACAGACACACTTTCTGCCTTAGAGAAGGAAAAAAAAATCAGATTAAAGTGAATCACACAAAGAGCGAAAAATAGGACAGAAATCTCATTTGAGACTTTTTTTTCTGTGAAAGGGGAACAGAGAACAGGAGCCATAGAAAAAGGAGGTCGTGATAGCAAATAAAAAGTGTTTTGCTGTTTCTTCTTTTGCTACTTGTTAGTTTTGTTTAATTGGAGATATTGGTGATTGACCTCTGACTTTCACACTAAGCTACACCTCCAGTCCTTTTCTTGTTTGGTTTTTTTAGATAGGGTCTCAATAACACACTAAATTGCCCAGGCTAGACTTGAATCTGCAGTCCTCCTGCTTCAGCCTTGCAGAGTGCTGGGTCTGCAGGCATGCACCACTATAGTGACTTTGGTTTTGTTTTGTTCTTTTTTGTTTCTAACTCTCCATCCTTTAACATGGAATCACAATGCCTCATTAACATAACAGATTACTAGAAATGTGAATGTGTGAACAGTAAGGTTCAATGACCTGGCCCATTAAGTACCGGTTATTCCATATACAACGTTTTTAAGAGTCACAGAACCAATTTATCCTAATAAGCATGAAATCTTTGATTTTAATTTTATGCATTACTATGTATATCTTACTAAAACAAAACTGATTCTCCGCTTTCTGAATTATATTATAAATAACAATTATATTCTGAATTATGTGGTACAATGACAGCCTCTGAAGACCTATCATAGTGGATATCAGCACCTCTCAGGAGAACTTCAAAAGGCTAGAGATTTTTTTTTTGAGACAGAGTCTCAGTTTGTAGTTGAGGCTGGCCCTGAGCTCACTATGTAGTCCAGGCAAGCCCTGAACTCAGCAATCCTCCTCCCTTCTGCCTCCCAAGTGCTGGGATTACAGATGTGAGCCACCACTCCCTGCACTGTGGTAGGTGGTACTGATTGCTGGTAGGTGTGAGTCACCACACCCAGTATTGTTATATGTGGTTACCTGGGATTGAACGAGGGACCTTGCACTTGCTAGGCAGGCACTGGATCCACTGAGCTAAATCTCTGGCCCAAAAGGCTACAGATTTTGAGTTTTTTGTTCCCTCCCTTTATTAGCTGTTCCTCATGTCACCCATAGGAGGGCTCACCTGACCCAGTGGAACTCACTAGACACAAAATAGTGGAATCTTTTTCAAGGAATGCCAACACCAACACACCAGGGACTCTAAGCCAACTCACATGGGGTGGAGCCTGAGTGTGGACATGGGTGCATTTCCAGAGGCAATTTTAACATGCACCTGGCACTGAGAACCTTAGACGGGACTCAATCTCTTCCTTTTAAGATGAAGAAATGAGATCTGCAGAGGTTGGATAAATGAAGATAACATAGATTCCAGTCATCCATGCATTTTGCCTTTCTAAAACACCCCTCTTCCCAAGTTATGTGTAAGGCAAGGGATAACTTCATTGGCTTGAATTTGTTCTGAGCTCTAGGTAGGCACTAGAAACTGGAGGAAACACCTGCATACAAGGGTGAACAACATAATATTTAGGGTGACTACTGCAGAATCCATTGAGTTAATCTGCAAAAATTACAGACAAATGGGTAAATAATCCCTCATACAATGGCATACAAACAAGAGGATAACTAAAGACTGTCTACAATCAAAGAAAACTAGATCTTGAAGAAGCTCAAATAAAGAACATGTACTTTAGCGTCAAGATATGATTCCCAGAGAAACCACAATTGCAGGCCAGTAATCACCCTGCCCAGCTCCACTGCAACCCCTTCTTTGGTGAAGTGTTTTGGTTTCGCTTTTTACTAACTCTGCCTTTGCTCTTACTGTAGGTGACAGGCTGCCAGAGGCTTTTCTGCCTTGTATATAACAGCAAATGGTCAGAGCATTAGATGCTTGTCTCTAAGTTATTTACTTGGGGTTATTTCACTCTATGGTAAAAGATTCATGTTTCTCATTTTAAAGTCTTCACTTGTGTTCTATAAATTTAAAGATACTACTTAAGTAACATGGATAAGCAACTAAATGGAAGGAGAGTTAACTTAAAATATATATGTAGCAGACTTCATTGTGTGTCGAGAATACTGTAGGTGTCTTGCATTTATTAATTCATCTCTACCTTAAACAACCATGTGAGCCAGATGTTAAGACTCATGTCTAGATATCCCTCCAGAGCCTCATGCAGTCATAGGTAAGGCTTTTCAGAGGTGAATGATATAGAGTGTGTGATACTCAGATTAAGGGTATGAAATTACTAAATTAGTCTACTGATTGGTTTGGTGTCATTCTGAGCATGGATAATGAAAAAACCCACCTTAGGCATGAGTGCTACTTGCCCTAACATCATGTAGCTTGGATAGACTGTAAGGGACCAAAAGAGGGCCACTGTTGTAGTCACTTATTGCTTGCTGCTTCACTACTTGTTACTTTGCTGCTTTCTGCCCACCATGAACTGTTTCTCCTCCACTTGGAGGAGTCTTGTAGCCAGCCAACTATAACTTAAAATCTCTACAACCTATAAAGTACCATAAACCTCTCCTCCTTTAACTCTGGGTGTTGAGTATTTTGTCTCAGCAATAAGAAAAAGTAACCAAGACACTAGTTGTGATTAATATCATTCCATTTTACAGAAGAAAACAACCTAAGCAAGTAAGATTAAGCAACTTGCCCAAAATCTTAAGAGTTGGTAAGAGAAGCCAAGCTTTGAACCCAGAATGTTACTTCAAAGCTCACATGCTATCCATACTTCTCCACCACTCCTCTAGTGGATGTTTGACAGGAAGTATATAGATCTGTGGAGAGGTAATACCAAAGTTAATTGAAAGAAATAAAATACTGGTTATGCTAAAAACAATGCTATCATCCTTGGAGAGCACACTTAATGCCAATTTTTCTTCCTCTCTTTTTACGAAAGTGATTTATAAGTGGAATGAAATTCCAATTAAGATCTTGAACCAAGTCAAAGTTATCCCTATAGATATCAAAGTCAACATATGAAAAAATATTCAAAGGCTAGTGAAAGATAATTTAACAGGTACTGAACTATGCTGCTGAGGTATTATAATTAATAAAGAGTAATAGAAGAGTAGCAGCTATCTCAAGGGAATGAGACACCAGAAATGGACTCAGATGGGTGTGTAGTATATGATGTACACTTAATTTAAAATGGGTGAAAACACAGATTATTCAATATATGTTCCTAAAATAATTGATTAATTATGTGGAATAAGAATTAAGATATATCCTTAGAGCTAATAAAAATAGAAGAATTCTAGATATATTTTTAAAGGTGAAAAAGGAGGCAATCCCAAAGATAGAAAAGAATATACACAAGTTTAGGAGAGTGTTTTTGTTGTTGCTTGCTTATTCATTTTTGCTTGTTTTGTTTTTTGGAATCACAAGATGATTGAAGATGACACAAATCTTGATACAAAATTATACGTTGGGTAGTTTTGTATCTACAGATGTAGATGGGCAGATTTCCTCAACTAAAATTGTACCAAACTCTCAATTGTAAACCTGACAAAAGCACAGACCTCTTAATTGACAACAAATGGACATGAGCCCTCTCCAATTGCAGTGATGAAAACACTGATGCAGAACAGAATCAGCTAAAAAAACAAAGGTAGAACCTTGGGTCCTGCCCCCTACCTATTGGAGGAGAACTGGAGCTTGTACTCTACCCGCCAACCCCTCATGAATATTCATGTATTCTAAAGAAAGAGTTATGATACTGCCCTGAGCTCTGGGGACACAGTTACAAAGAAGAACAGCAATCCAGAATAAAAGAATTAACCATAGCATGCAGTGTGAGGAGATCATTACAGTCCAAAATCAGCTCAGAACCACCTCTAGGAAGAACAGAATCCAGAGGCTGAGACATACATGGTTAGACAGGGAGAATTTAAGTGCTAACTTGAGAACACTTATGTGGAGAGTGAACAGCCAAACATGGGATGAGATGATTTCACACCTATATTCTAAAAGCTGAACTGAAATAGAAAGCTTGTAATAAGTAATAAAAATTGCTGGAGGTAGACGAAATATTGGAAATACTAAACTAAGTGGTAGAAGAGCTAAATTACCTTGTATAATTCATAGGATCTGCTTCAGATAGATTTTCTACATGTTTATCATTAATTCATACTATTTTTAAAATATTATCTTCTCATTGTAAAAATGCAAGCCATACCAAAATATTTCCATACAAAGTAGAAGTTCCCCAGAGGGCTCTCAGAAGGAACTGGAAATCATGAGTATTGTGCTTTTCTTATTATTTTTGTATGCAAAAATAACATTTTGTTAAACTCACTATAATTACATAAAGCAAAGAACACACTGTAAGACTGTCCTATATCTTAATTTTTAACTTAACACTTATGGACACTTTCCCCTGTGAATATGTGGAATACCTCATTCTTTTAAGTGGTTGACTCATACTATGAATTTTGCAATCTCAAAGAAGGTGAAGATGATTTACGTTCACTTGGTTTTTGTATTACAACACATAGTTATCCCCAATTGTATTTAAGTTAGGATATATTGTCCATGCATAAAATAATTTAATGTAGCATCACTAATCATCTGGTGGAACTTTCAGCAGTGAAGTCAAAGCATCTAAGTGGAACTTAAATGTTTTGGAATGTTCAGCCTTCTGAACAGTATTTCCATATGCCTTAATGATAAGAGAGATTGTACTTTTTCACGGCAAAAAGCAACTGGGTAAAATAATGAAAAGAGAAAACCCGAGCCATTTAGTATACGTGGTTTTAAAATTTCAAGACCATTTCTTCTACCAGGAGCAATAACCACCACCATGTATCAATCATTTATTAAATACCAGGTGTACAAGCATTACTTCATTTAATCAGTACAGTAACTCTACATAACTACACTTATTGTCCTTTAAATGTAGAATTCTTTAATTAATATTTTTCTTATTCAACATTCTTAAAATACTAAAAGGTTAATCTTCCCTGCTTCCCTTCATAGGATTTCTGCATATATATAGCAGAAGTCTGGAATGTATATCTAAATCTCCTCTGAAGTCAATGAATACACACAAAATCAAGAAAGACCATCTTCAACTAAATTAAGGAAAATTTTTCACAGGCCTCTTTATAACTTTCGGCTCAGTCTTTTCATAAATAGTTTTCATCAAGACAGTGGGGTTTGCTTTCTGTAAAATTGCTGTCTAGCAGGAATGGCTTTCTATGGGAACTTCATGCATCATTCGGCAGCCCGGCTTCTGCTTCTAACCTAACACTGCTCTGCCTCTGGCTCCAGCTCAAGGAAATGGCAGAGAAGGTCCTTGGCTAGAGGCTCAGTAGGTCAAGGTCAGCTAACAGATGGAAGAGTTGGTCAGTGCTCTCCATTCCTGCCGGGCACACGGTGAGGAACCAGGTTCCCTCTCCCAGTACTGTACTGTGAACTTACTGAAACATTAAGCCTATTAGCAAGAGGAAATGAAACCCAAGGTTTATGAGTGCCAGAGACTTTAAATGCATCCATAGGGTCATGGAAAAGCCTGAAGAAGTGGAATAATGAAGTTAAAGAAGATGGAAAGGGCTTCTACACAACAAACCCAAAGTCTTCAAGGTAGCTACACCCTGGGGTACCTTGGCCCAGCACAGTGAACACAGTGGTAGAGCTTCCCACTAACTTGAAAGGCTTCACCAGTGAGAAGACACCTGCTCACATGGAGCATATCTCACCTTGGTCAGCATCATCCACCCCATCCAATTATCTGAGCTCCATGGAGGCACAAACAGCTCCCCATAATATGAGGAAGCTTGCTTAAGACTTTCTAATCTAGATTTATATTGCTATTTGAAATATCTAAGCACAATGACTTAAAATGTGCATTGAAACTTATACTATAAGCTAGAACCATTCACAAAATTGCACCCCATGCAAGTTTTAGTCAGATGTCATCCATCAATAAATATTTTACATAAGCACCTAGTAATCTTTGGCCAAAAGGAGAGTCACCTAATGTAGTTATGACATCTAGCGACAATATGGCTGTCTCTGAGGACTTACAAATTTGAAACACCATCTTAAATATATGTATTACAAGCAAGTGAAGTGTGACTATGTCACTTGCTTTTACTCCTCCCTAACCTCCTGGACACTCACAAATCCGATGAGACGTGCTTTCATTGCCTGGGAGCATCAGAGATCCTTCAGAGTTCTCAAAAGAGCAGTTAGCTTGGCAATTAAAAAGGAAAAAAAGGGCCACGGATGTAGCTCAGTGATTTCAGCACCTGCCTCACAAGCACAAGGTCCTGAGTTCAATGCCTGGTGTAAATACATACATAAATAAATAAGCTTTCATAACATCTACTAGACTGCAAAGTCTAGAAATTTCATTTAGTTATTCAAAGACAAATCTTGAGTTTCTATGTCATGCTTCCTATATGGAGCAAGATTTTGATATACAGCAGCAAATCAGAGTTTCATATCCTATTCTAAATTTCCAAAAACGTATCTCCACCCCAAGAGTAAAGCTCGGGTGTGTGTATTTTCAAAACAATTCTAGGGGACGTGCCATACTTAACTTCACTTCCAACCTCTCTTGCTGTTGCTCATTAGAACTGTTAGTATTAGAACAATAATTATTTAATCATAAAACTATGTGGTTTATTTTGAGAATTTAAAATAATGAATGGAACTCATTACCAAAAATAATGTATCTTTTTATGGCCCTTGCTGTCATCACTTTACTACGCCAAGGTTTTACCTAGTTAAGTACAGGTTTGTCTGTTATAACAGAGAGTTCCAAAGCACAGTACCTTTAACAAGAAAAAAAGTTATCTCTCACATGAAAGTCCCCTAATCATCAGGTACCCAAATTCCTTCTGTTTTGCTGTTCTGACATCCTCAACTTGAGGCTTCTCTAAAGCCTGCTCCAGCTTCCACCCTTATGTCTGCTGTCCAGCCAGAGGAATGGGAGAAAGTGACAGAGAAGATAATGATTCTTTCCCATAAAGACCTATCCCATCAGAGCCCCTTGCCTCCCACTGGTCATTCCACAGGCACGTTGTTAGGCCTAACTAGTATGTACGTGCCATATGTCCCATTAAAATGATTCCTATTGTGTAAAAAGCAGGAGAAGTGACATCAGACACAATTAGCAATCTGCCTCCTATTGCTAATGGAAGCTGATAAGTGAGACGAAATCTGCCTCAGTTTTAACAAGCAGAAAGCAACACTCCAGTTCTTAGGATTACTCTTGATACCACGTGTCTTAGTTTGAACACACTGGGAGGCAGACTCTGAGGTGGAGATTTGTGTGTAGGTTTATTGGGATTCGTTTCTTGAGAACGTTGCTTTGAGGGCACAGATCAGGAAAGTGCAGTTAAATTCAGTCTTTCCCCCAGAGAGCCCAGGAGCTCTACTGGCCTTTTCAAATTGGTCTAAATTGGAACATAGAGCTAGACCTTTGGCCCCAAACATGGACCTGTTCATCAGCAGGCTGCCTTTGAGGACAGTGTGGAGTCACGCACAGTGGGGCACACTTAGGGAAGCATCTTTCAATCCCAGTACTCTTGACATCCTGGGCAATAGGGCCCTGCCCTGTGTGTTTAAGATATCTTTCCCTGGCCTCTATCCACTAGATGCCTGTAGCACCTAATCCTCACTTGTGACAAGCAAAACTGACTCCAGACTTTGTCAGATGTCCCCAGCAGCAAGAGGAATGAGTATCTTAGCCCAAGGTTTTCTGCAAATATATATATATATATATATCTCCTCTGAAGTCAATGAATACACACAGAATCAAGAAAGACCATCTTCAACTAAATTAAGGAAACATTTTTACAGGCCTCTTTATAATTCTCAGTTCAGTCTTTTCATAAATGGTTTTCATCAAGATATTGGAATCTGCTGAACACCGTGCCACGCATGGCAGTGACCTTATGATCGTACCTATGCCGGGCACAGTGCTGAAGTTCAAGTCCCCCATCGACTCCTCTTCTCTCAGGAAGGTTTTTTCATGATTCACAGGGTTCAAAAGCAATAATACGAGAGCTGGGTGGACAATGATGATAAGCGGGGGGAGAAGCTGGAGGAAAGGGCCAGAGACTCTGAACTACTATTAAAACTCGTCGACCAAGGAAAAATTCAAAGAGACTGGAAGGACTTGCATTTCTAGAACAAATGTCTGGAGAAGGAGGGGAGGACGAAGGAAGACCTGTTGGGGTTCAGCTGCACTCCCGCACCGTAGAGCCCAACAGTGCCCCTTGGCCGTAGTATTCCTGCGGTCCTTCCCCGGAGCTAGAGCTCGCTGAGGCCCAGGCCAGCTTAACCTTTCACCTACCTCTCAGACGAAGCCCTCTGGGCCTGTCCTTCATTCCCCTCCGCCCAGCTCCTCACACTAGCCTTCTCAGCTTCCTCTGACCTCTTCTGTTCTGCCTCCAGCCCCCGGGGTCCCCCAAGCACCCACATTTTCTGGAGGTTTCATAACCTACAGTCACACTGCTCCGGGCGGTCATGGGACAGGGCGCCTCCTAAGTGGGAGGAAAGAGGGGCATGTGGAGCCTTGTGCTTTCCTCCCTTTACCTTGACAAACAGCTGGCTTCTTGCCATTAAACACTGAAGGCTCCGGCCCAACACCAAGAAGCCGTGATAGAATCGGAATGACTATAGCAATCTTCTTTTTTAATTCAAGTGGAAATACACAAAAATGAGGAGAGAAAATGAAGACAAAAAAAGTTGGTGTGAAATATCTCCAAGAAGCACCTGCCAGCTTTTCCCAACAATGAGGGAGGAGCGGGCATAACTAGGTTTCCCACGAGCTGCTCCGCCCCAACATCCTGCTGCTTCCCGAGAACTCAGAAGCTGCAACCACACCAGGTCTGATTTCTCTAAAACCCCCGTTGCTGTCTGGTTCCTTCAGATCCCAGCATAGAGATCACATTCACCGTGAGCAGGCACTGATGAAAACGTGAGCAGACAATCCACAGCAGGAAGGCTGTGTTCTCTTCTCTAATGACACACTGCCCACTGGGACACTTCCTTTAATAACCGTAGCTACACTCGACAGCATATACTGTTCCTCACCCTCTAAGGCTGTCTTACTCCTCTTTCTGTGGATCTAACAGAATATGCAGACTGATTAATTTATAAAGCAAAGGGCTTGACTTGTAAATCTAAAGGCTGGGAAGTCTGCGGCCTGGGCTTTTGCACCCGGAGAAAGTCTACAGCTGCATCAGAACACAGTCAAAGGGCAAATGAGAGAGACGG
>PVIC010002035.1:0-32491 GCA_004025085.1 Thryonomys swinderianus | reverse complement strand
TTGTTGTGCTGCGGTGGTTTATATCTCAGGGCGCCCACGCCTCACGCACTCTGAGGCGGGGCTTTCAGGCGGTGACTGGATGACGGAGGCGCTGTACCCACCAGTGGATTGTCCACCCGCGAGTTGACAGCCAGCGTACCGTAAGGAGGGGAGGCTTTGTTGGAAGAGGTGGGTCACCGCGACTGACCTGGAAAGGCTCACCTCTCGCTCAGGCTCTTCTCTCTGCTCTTTGTTCTCCGTCCACCAGGCCCCTGTGCCGCGCCATCCTCCCTGGGAGCCAGCTGACTACGGACTGAAAGGAGAGCCAAGACAAAGCCCTCCCTCCTCAGAGCTCTGGATGTCAAGCACTGTGTCTCAGGGGTAAGGAATGTGCCTCAGACCCGCGTACTACCTTTGTAGTCACATAAAGCAAAACCCTCACCACCATCACCACTCTGTTTTACAGTTGAGGAAACAAAAGCATAGTGCCCAAGGACACTGAGCCAGAAAGTGACGGCGGTGGGACTTGAACCTAGGAACCCAGGACTTGACCCCTTGCCCACTGGCACTTCTCCTCCTGGCTGCGGCGGTGGTGAACAACCTGTGGGGTACTAAATAAAAATCAGCCTTAATCTCCCAACAAGGGTCAGATACAAAGATTAACCACACAGACACTTTCTTGGCAACCAAATCAGACTCCAAGGGCAATAAGCCCTGTGAAATAATCTACAAATTTGCTTTTAAAAGGGCTAACCTAGGAGCCGAAGGGGTTTTCTGGCCCTCTCTCTCCCCCTCTCTCTGCCTCTCTGAATACTTCAGAATGCTCCAGAATTCTGGGAATTTTCCCAATTTGAATGATTTTTTTTTAAATAGAAATGTAAAACTACCTTTAGTTTGCTCTTTTGCCAGGCCAAAATTACTTCCTTTCTATAAACACTCTAAAAATATTGACTGTCTGCCCCATAACCAAGGTGGTGTTTGCTTTAATTTATGGTATTCCAAGTTGAAAAAGTACTGAAGTCAGAGTCAGAAAATCTGACTTTGACGAATCCTGGCAGTTTGGACCAAGTGGCTCCTTGCAGTGTGCTGGGCCTTAGCTCTTCGGTCCACAAGGGTCAGCAAGGCCGTGCGCAACATGAAAAGCCACTTGGCAGAGTGGGAGAGAGCGCGGCTTACCAGCCAGCCTCACATCTGGCTCCTGACGGTGCCACCTTCCAGGGTGTGACATTTAATTTGTTATTGAACAGCCCTAGGTCTCCATTTACTCATTTTAAAGTGGGGATGATTACAGTGCCGATCTCAAAGAGAGAAAGGAAGTTGCTCTCCCTGAGGGCTGGGTGTTGGAAGTGTTGTGGCCTTTAATGCACTGTTCTATCCAAGGATCAAACTGCTTCTCCCCACCGCAGCGGGGAGGTCCTCTCTACAATTCCAGTCCAAAAGAGTTGATCAGGAGTAAATGAAATGCTTTACTTAAAGCTCTTAACACAGAGCCCCGAACACAACGCTCAAACACCTTGCCATTATTTTTATAAACATCACTATTACTGCCAACTTCCCAGAATTATTGCATTATATAAACTGTAAAGATGCTTTAAACTACAAAAGTCTATGGGAGCAAAAGGTATTATTTTACTGATTGGTTTTCTCCCTCAAACCCGACTGTCCAATACTACTCTGATTTTCTTTGAAATAAGTATTTAAATGCTCGTTTTCCAAGAAAAAAAAAAAAAAGGTTATTCTTGTTTTTCTATGCTGGGATTTCTAAAACTTTCCTTGTATCCATCTACAAAAGAATTCTTTCCAATTGACTTCTTTCACAACCAAATTTTCTGTTGGTAAGGAAACTAATATAAATCTTTATAATTTTATATGTGCTGCCGAAGCGAGCTCTTTATAATTTTAAAAGTTCCAGGCAGTCTTCTTCATTTGTTAGGATAGTTCTAGCTGCTGTAAGAGGTAACTTCAGCAATCTCAGTGGCTTAATTAATACAAGTTATTCTGTAAATGTATTTCATGTATAAAACAGAACAGGTTTTACTGCGCCATGTGCATGATGCATGAACAGGGAGGAGTCTGGAAGGGTCACTGCTCTAGTTTTGCAAAGACTTGGGCCTCAGAAGGCTGTCATCTTCAACACTGGGCACCAAAGTCACCCTGGGTATCAATAACCAACTGTCAGACAGGGAGGGAGTCAGTGGATAAAGAAACCACGCAAGCTTCATAAACTCATGAACTGAAGAGTGACGTGGGTCACTTCCTCTAGCGCCCTTTTGGATGGACAGCCCTGCTCGGATGGGAGAGGGGTCTGGAAAATGGGGCTGCACTGGGCTTGAGCAGCCGTCCTAGCACCAGTGGACAGCTAGCAATCTCTCCCTCACTCTCCCACCACGGCTGTGGTCAGATGTTCCTTTGGCTTCCGTCAAATTACTTTTTCCGCACAAAGAAGTCAAAAGCTTTAAAGTTCAAGTCATTTAAGAGAAAAAATTGATAAACGAACTCAGACTTGGATAGTTTACGATCAACATTTAATCGCATTGCTCCCTTCATTTTGTTCTGTGCTAATCAATGGAGAAAACAGCCTAAATGAATTGAAACTTTGTCAACTGGTGCTACTCAACACGTTCATATCGTAATAAACTAATCTCTTACTTGAGAAAAAAAAATGTAAAACACTGAGATGATGCCAGGCATGAAACACAGGTCACAATCAAGTCGTGGTTATAACTTCAACCTAGTCACAAGTGAAAATATGCCATGAAAGAGGCCACAGGACTGTGAGGAACAGACACTCCCAGGAAGGCAAGTAGACGCCACTGCTTCAAACTCAGAGTAACTCTAACTCTGTCTTACTAGGCTTTGCTGGTAAGGACTGCACACTGTGGATTGAACCAGTAGGCTCCACCTTTGGGCATCAGGGACCAGTTTTACGGTAGACAATTTTTCCAGAGTGGAAAAATGATTATTTCTTCAGACATTACATCCTCATAAGGAGCACATGACCTAGATTTCCCACACACACAGCTGATAGGATCTGAGCTCCTGTGAGAATCTAAGGTCACCGTGGATCTGACAGCAGTGGAGCTCAGGTGGAGACAAGGCGCTGGAGAGCAGCTGTGAACACGGTGGACGCTTCACTCACTTGCTCACTGCCCATCGTCTAACCAGCCATGGACCAGTAGCCGCTGGGGAGCTGGGGACTGGACCACACCTGGCCCCCTCCTCCCACGCCCAGATGCCGAGACATACAGAGGCCCTTTGCTCTAATCTCCTTTCTACAGCACCACTGTGGATTGTCTTGGCATGCAGTACAATTCGGAATTCTTCATATCGTCTACATTTTTTCATTGAGCTATATAATAAATTTTGACCTTATTCTCTGCTTCTTAAGCAATTCCATGGGGGAAAAAAAATGGTTGGTTCTTTTCCTTTTATGGTTTATTATATCACTACATGGGTCAGATTTTAGGACACAAATCACTGCTTTTCTTATTGTCATGGTGTTTATCATTCCTTTACAAATACTCTCAATAACAATATCTACTCCAGGAAAATTAGATTTTTCCTCCCACTCTTGAAACTTTCACCATGTCTCTTTATCCAATACTCATTTTACCTTCTTCAAAAGGCTCAGAGCATTATAGTTAAAGCCTTTAGAGAAAATATCAAAGCAGAGAAATGAGCTCATAATCGGTGAAACTGGACGGGTAAAGCCATGTGGAACTGTCAAGAAACATACAAGAGTTAATGCACTTATTTTTATTTTATTTTATTTTCTCAGAAATACAGTTTGAGGTGATTCATTTGCTAAGCCTATACTGGTGCCTACTTTGTTAAAGATTAGACCTACAGCTGGGTGTGGTGGCTTATGCCTGTCATCCCAGCACTCGGGAGGCAGAGGCAGGAGGATTGCTGAGTTCAAGGCTTACCTGGGCTACATAGGAAGCTCAGGGCCAGCCTAAACTACAAAGTGAGACACTGTTTCAAAAAAAATAAAAGATTACACCTACAGTATTTTAGTGCTTAATTAAAGAGCAAATCCTTGAGAATTATGCTCATTTTAAGTCTTGGAGAAAAAGTTAAGGTTAGGGTTAGGATTAGGGCAATTTTCCCCTTTGATTTTTCTAAATCTTCAATGTATACTTTGACAGCCAATTTAATGGGCAAGAAGGATTGAGTTTTGTTCCATACAGAACATTATCTTTCTCATTGTTTTTTCTTGAGAGGTAGGTATTCCTAGTGTGTTAAGAACTTTCTAGATCAATTTTTTTAAATCCTTTTCTTTATGATTTGGGGCATGATAAAGAAAGGAATTTATCAAGATGCTCACTGAAACAATAACATTCTTCAGGAGTACCACAGGATATGGTGGAGGCTAAAGGATCCAAGGAATTATCACCCCTGGAAATGTGGTCTGATTATGCACTTGCCATTGTAAGAACAAACAGGAATATAACCAATGTATATATCCACATTAGAAAAAGCTCCCTGTTGTGCATAGCTAATTTACTACTGATTCTAACATGTTAATTTTCACTTAAAAACTATAGTGCAAAATACCCCCCAGCACCTTAGGAATATACAGCACACTATTAGCAATACATCAGTTCATTTGCATTTCAAGAACCACACATCATGGTCATCACAGGGAGCAGCACAAACTTTCTTTCTTTCTTTCTTTTTTTTGTCTGAAACAGGATCTCACTTTGCAGTTCAGGCTGGCCCTGAACTCACTATGTAGCCCATCCTAGCCTCGAACTCACAGCAATCTTCCTGCCTCTGCCTCCTGAGTGCTGGGATTAGAAGCATGATCCACCACATCCCCAGCATTGATATATATATTACTGGGGATTGAACTCCAGACCTTGCACTTGCCAAGCAGACACCAGAACCACTGAGCTAAATCCCTAGCACCAAGAAACTTTCTTAAATTGTGAAAAGATAACAGAATCCTCCTCACCACAATAGTGTACAGATTGAGGTTTGTACAAAATAGTGCAATAGTGTACAAACTGAGGGTTATATCTGCCCTGCAAGAATTGTTTCTTTGACCATGGATCATCCTCTCTTGAGTAATCTGCTGAATCAACTAAACTCAGGCCAAAAGAATTCCAGTTGGTATACTTCAATGTGTGGTGCTTCCATGGCACAGCATGGCATTCCTGAGGAACTCCAGACTCCAGAGCCTGGGACATGGCACTGATGAGAGATGTGTTTGAAACAAAATTTGTGCCCTACAGCTAAAACATTAGCAGTGTCAAACTACTTCTGCAGTTCAGTTCCCTGATTCATTGGCAAAGGGGATTGAGTGGGGATCACGGTGAAGAGGAAGCAGCAAAGAGAGAATATTTTAAATTACCCATTAAATGCAACTTAATCTTCTCATTTAAAACTCTGTGGCGAAATTTGGTTCAATAGTTTTTCAAAGCCTAATAGGGAAGATTCTTCATGCCTTAAGAAGATTTTTCTCCTCTATCACATCTATATCAAGATGACACCTTGGCGCAGGGCTATTTAAATATCTTCCTGAGATGGACAAATGTGCTCTGATATCCCCATTGCCCTCTGCCCTAGGTTCCTAGCTCAGATGACTCTGGCCTCCGTCTCTGTCTACACTCTTACCAGAGTATAGATGACCTAATTGTCATTACTTGGGGTCCCCCTTTAGCATGCACAATGAGTGACTGTTACCACTCATTGAGTGTAAGATGGGGTATCCATCTTACCCCTTCAGCTCTCTCGTGGTTTCCCTGAATTGTGCCTGTAACTTCCTCTCAGTACCCACCACGAAGTCACCCAGACTCCATACATACAAACCCCTTCTTTCTCTAGTCATCCAGTGTAAGCACAGTGACTCACCATAGGCCTCATGGAGGACAGCAAGGGACAGTGGGAGAACATGAAAACACGAGTACTTCTTCAACACCATTGATGTCATCACAGGCGAACCCTGAAGTATAGTCTCCTTTTACAGTTAAACAGGAATCAGCAGGATTTCTTCTGGCTCCATTCTCCAGGGCTTATCATTGACCTAAACTTGAGTCTTGAACATGATGATGTTATTTGTGTGCTGCTAACTGCTATCATGGATACATTACAAAATCTTTTGTTTAATGACAGAACTATCTGATCAGAAACATGATCACAAGGACAATACCCTTTCATAGGCATGTGTCCCTCCACAGTCAAGAAGAGCATGACAAGGGTATAAATCACTAGGTTATCTCGGAATCCTACCTTCCCCACAGAATACGCTACATCAACTCCCTGGCCCTCCCTGGGCCTGATCTCTGCATTTAGAGCACTTTTTAGAAAGAACAAATCCAAAGCACCATCATTTTCCATTTGATCAAGCATGACACACCATAGCAGCTAAGTGCCTCGTACTTCCCAGTAACTCCCAAATAGTTTCTAGGACTTTTTTTTCCTTCTTCCTGGTTATGTAAATTTAAAAAAGGAATTTTAAATCGGCTGTATAAATTTTTTAAAGGAATAAAAAGGGACTTGGGAGCATTTGCAGTATAACTCAGTGATGCAGCCTTTGCCTTACCTGTGTAAGATCTTGAATTCAATCCCTAGCACCACACACACACACACAGACACACACACACAAACTCCTTCAAAATTAAAGGATTTTCTTCTTCACTATCCTTGTTCAGAGTTAATCAACTTAAATTTTCACCAAAAAGGACGTTCAGAAAAGATGATGAATGAGATAAATGAATTTAAAATGAGCTTTATCTCCCAAGCCTCTGAATCCACTGACTCTCAACTACCAGCCCAGTTAATTGTCTTGGTCAAAACTGCAGTGCAGGACTCACAGCTGTAAAAATAACACTTGCGTTTGGGTTGAATAAAATGATAGAGTTGGTTTTTCTGACGTAGGTGCCTCAGTACTCTTGAGTCAGAGCGAACAGGCTCACTGCGTGATTTGCAATCTCCCAAAAAGCCCAAGACCACAGCTTCGGGAGCTCCCTGCCAGACCAAGCTTCCACCCAGCCACTGGGACCTCTTGTGTGTGACTCCTGTGCCGCGGCTACCCTATCGGCCAACTTCGCGCTTGCCATCAGACCAGCACCACACAAACCCAAAAAGAGGACAGAGAGGTGAGATTTGGGAAAGAGCAAGAGGAAGATCAGGCGCAAATGACAATGGAGTTTGCACACTCTCGACCCTCCCTGTACACTGAAGCTCTTCGGCACAGTTTCAGGTACTACCCGTCTTCCTGCTCACTCCCCACATCCTCACCCCCTTCCCCAAAGGAAGGGTAGGGAAAGCCTCCCACTCCCACCTAGAGAAAAACTTCAGTTTGTTCCACTACACAGATCAGACTCCCCAAGAAGAAAGAACTGCCCACCTGACTCTGAGATGGCCCATCCCTGTGGTGGTCGTTTTGTTTTGTTTTGTTCTTGGTAACAAGGAGAGAGTAGCTGGTACAAATGAGAGGATGAGGCAATCCATAATTTTGAATTGTTCAGATGTCTCAGCCACTGAGTTTTGCTTAAGAGGCTGGCGAGACCCTAGGTATGGAACCATCACACTCACAATGGAGCAACAAAAACACTTTAGGAAAAGCAGAACTCTCAAGCAACAGAATTGAAAGGTGTTCAGTGTTCTTAAATCAATCAAGGAAGGGCCCCCAAATCAAGGGCTTCCTAGAAACTCTCAAATAACAGAATTGAAAGGTTTTCAGTGTTCTTAAATCAATCAAGGAAGGGGCCCCCAAATCAAGGGCTTCCTAGAAACTCTCAAGTAACAGAATTGAAAGGTTTTCAGTGTTCTTAAATCAATCAAGGAAGGGCCCCCAAATCAAGGGCTTCCTAGAAGTAGTTACCAGGGTGAGCGTTCTAACATCCAAGGGAACCAAGCTTTCTCCTGCAAAGGCTTTGGCCACTTCCTCAGCCCCTTCCACTGGAGTTCATTTACAGATGACCCAGCATCTGGTCCACAGTTTCTGAGGAAGCTTAAAGAAATTTCATGACAAAAGACTGACTATGATGAGTACTTTACAAATGCCCAGATCTGTCACAGAGCCTGCCAGTAGCTCCTTCTTTGCCATCCTGGTCACAGATAAGGTAGGATTCTTTCTGGCTGAGTTTTCCAGACTTGGAGCTCAAACTGGACAATGCTACTGCTGAATGCAATGACCTTGAGGCTTTGTTGCTATGCTCACACTACTACAGAAGGCCAACTCGGAAATCCTTGTTCTCCAGTCACTCAGTACGCAGACTGATGAAGACTGTGTCATCTTCAATGCAGATGGTTGAAGATGTTTTCAAGGTCATCCTAGTCCCTGCCACGCAGCCAGCAGAGGGGTAGAGGACAGGCAGTGGATACAGAGGGAGTATTTATGGGTCAGGCCTGGAAGTAATGTGAATTACTTCACCTGAAATCTCATCAGATGGCCAGAACTTGGTCATATGGGCCCGCTGGGTGCAAACATAGTCTTGCTTGGGCAGCAACTTCCTGGAAGTACTTTATGGAAGAGAGGGAAGAATCGTGTGGGGACAGAGACCCAGCTCCTCTACCATGAAGATGGAAGAGGCGATGGGGGCAGTAGTTACTATTTATTGTGTTCCAGAACCCTGCTAAATGTTTAACAGATAATTTCCCATTGAATCTTCAGAATAACACTGTGAATTACACCCTCTTATCCCTCTTTTAAAGGCACAAATGTTGAGGCTCAGAGACATTAAGTGACTTGACCCATACCGCATGGCTAGCGGGAAAAACAAGAATTAAACTCCCAGTCTGTGTGCTTGAGCACTATCTTATTTGGCTTCCCTTAAGTTTGGCTATGACTCTTTGATTAGTTTCTTCCTTTCTGAGTTGTTGATCATATTACCAAAGAGGTTCCTACTCACCAGAGAACTTGGAACGCGGCTTGAGGGAGGGAAGCATCTGGGATCCATAAAATTCCTTTGTACTTTGAAGCTAATTTTTCTTTTCCATTTTCAGATGCCTGGATCTCCCACTCACCAAAATCTCCTTGAATCAGCCTCTCTTTCTTGGATTTCATGGGTGGACAGCCTTAGGTCAGCTCCCTGGGCAGCTCATCACACCCAAGTCTTTCCTGATGAACTTGCCTCAAGTCTTTGAAGGTACTTTCTTGTTGCCGTTGGAGCCCATCCAACAACCAAGTCTCTCCAAAAATGTCCTGTCGCTTTTCAGACTCTTCTCCCAGAGTGTCAGATGTCACAAATCTCTCCTAGCTCACTGTTTCCTTGGAACACTGTTTTTAGGCTCTGTTTTGCAGTCTGTTACTTACAGTTACTCCCTGGGGAAATGACACCTTCAGAACCTAACACATATGCCCAAAACTGCTCTCTCCAAATTAAGCCTGTGTAGCCTTTATGTTGGAAGAGCAGCTAAGGTGAAATCAGGAGGAAAACTTACTACAATCTAGGCTGCAAATGCCTTCATTAGGATGGGTTTGTTTTTTATTGTGGGATCACTGAACCAGCAAATGTCAGTCAAGGTCTCTCTCACAGAAATTCAACAGACATTTCAACCTCACATTTTGGAATTTAAAATAATAACTGATTAATTCCAAATTTTTGGTTGTTTCTTACAATGATGAAAGCCTAGATAATTCTTTTCTTTCCACAGTTCAGTCGTGCTGTAAACTGCACAGCAAAATGGAACCTTAAAATTTAGATTTTGTTTTGTTTTGTTTTAGAGATAAAGGACTTTAAACTTCTGCCTTCTTAGGGCAGACCTGACATCCCCTTCATTCCTTAGCCTAAAGACACTGGCCTGGAGGTTGAGGCCCTATTTCCCTTGCACAGAGAAGGGACAGACTGAGCTAAGATGACTGGAAGCAATAAAGCCAGAAATGTGTGTTGTTGTGGGGGATTGTTTCCCCTCCTCTTTGTTCTTTGTTATAGAAAGACCCCCACATACCTGTACACAGCGAGATGACCTGAAGCAAACGAGCTCCCTCCTCTCTTTCCTTTTAACCAAAACAAATGGCCTTTTAAATTTGGTTAGTGGAAGTAAATAACATGAGTGTGTAGTTCTAGGCGGTCCATCCCAGTGCTGTCAAGAGGAGTGCTCTGCTCTGTGCCTGAGAACTGGTAACTTTTCAAGCAATAGCAGCGCTGTGTGTGTGTGTGTGTGTGTGTGTGTGTGTGTGTGTGTGTTTCTTCCTCTGGCAACTGTGATTCTATTTTCCAGAGCCCATTGTAGTGCTTACTACATTACCATAGTAATTATATTTCCAGAATGTCCCTGGCCCAAATCAAAATCGAGATTGGCTTCTGGTTCGTCCCTATTTGCTTCCTGCCTTGTAGAAGTGCTCTGGGCAATACGATGCTCAACAAATGTTATTTCCCTAGGCCTGAAGCCCAAAATCACCACTGTCATTCTAAGTTGTCGATAAACATATAAGAAACATTCAGTTAAATGTTATACATTGAAAGTATTTATTTACCTCCACTGTCTGCCAAATGCCACAAAATTTATAGCAAGGAGAAAATAAAATACATAAATTCTAGAGGAAGGAGGCAATGAGGAGTTACAGTTAATTAAATTTTGGAAGCTGAAAAGCAGATGGGCTACTGATAACTGGCTTAGACTAGAGGAAAATAAGCCCTAAGGAAATTGAAGGAAAATCGACCTGCACTGTAGCAGGATCAGGGACTGGAGACCCTTGCTGCCTCTAAAAGATATCTAGCTTAGCCGAAAACAGATCTTTTAGACATCTGTATGACTTCGTGTTTCTTTTTTTTAATGAAATTTGTTGGTACTTTTTAGGCAGACATTATGATCACATTCATCATTGGGAATTTGGAACTCTACATGATATATGTTAGTTCTTGTTTTCTCCCCATTCTCCTGCCCTCCCTTCCACTGCTCCACACACACACCCCCACTGACAAAGTATTTCTTTTATCTCCTGCTGCATACATAAAAACTGATTAAACATATAATGGTAGAAACACTATTTTGTTTTGGTCACAGTTTTATGAATCAGGGCTTAGCTGACCAGGTCACCTCTGCTCAGGCAGCTGAAGGAGCAGATCCACTGCCAAAGCCCCTTGTCCCACCACCCAGGAATGGGTGGGCAATTTGGGTGATGGGCAATTTGGGTGATGACCATCAGACTGGATGGGCAGATGCCTCGAGGATCAGTGAAGCATACTCCAGGGTGTGCTGTGTCTCCCTTCCCAAAAGCAGGTGTGTCTTCTGCAGCTGCTACCCGCTAACTTCAGGTTTGGGCTCTTAGGCCTTTGAGCACAGACTCCACCACCAGCCTCCAGAGGCTTCTGGCTCTGCACCCGTGGGCTGGGCCCTCTCTTATTCTGAAGCTTCCAGCAGCTTGGACGGAGCAGCTAGTGCCTCTGGTGGCTCTCCAGCACGCAGACAGCTATCAGCATCTGTGACATGTCAACCAACTGAAAAAAACCTTTATTTATCTGATATGTGATCAAAAATGTACAATGAGCCAGTTGTAGTGGCTCAAGCCTGTCATCCCAGCACTCGGGAGGCATAGACAGGAGGACTGCTGAGTTCGAGGCTTGCCTGGGCTACACCGTGAGCTCAAGGCCAGCCTGAATGACAAAGTGAGACCCTGTCTCAAAAAAAAAAAAGTATAATGAATGTTTAAATTTTAAAAATTAATCATAGTAAGGGCCAGAGGGTTAGCTCAGTGGTTCTGGCGCCTGCCTCGCAAGCACAAGGACCTGAGTTCGATCCCGGGTAACCACATATAATGCTGGGTGTGGAGACACACCCACCAACAATCAACACCACATACCACAACGCCGGACGTGGTGGCTCACGCCTGTCATCCCAGCACTCGGGAGGCAGAGATGGGAGGATTGCTGAGTTCGCGGCGGCTTGCCTGGCCACGATAGTGAGCTCAGGGCCAGCCTGAACTACAAAGCGAGACCCTGTCTCCAAAAAGCAAAAAAAAAAAAAAAAAAAATTAATCATAGTAAAAGACACACTGCTATGAATCCCCCTCAAATGCTCCCCCGCACTTTGAACCCATTTATCCCACCTTCCTATCCCGTCCTCTCTGTGCTCTCTCAAACAGCTCTGGGCCCTCCTCACTGAGCATCTTTAAACATCACTGGTCATTGGAGAGATGCAAATGAAAACAACACTGAGATATCATCTCACTCCACAAAGAATGGCTGATACTGCAAAATCAACCAACAATAAATGCTGGCGAGGCTGCAGGGAGAAGGGTTCCTTTAGGGCAGCCTCCACACCCTGAATCAGTCCAAAACATGTAACTTTTATGGTCATTTTGCCTTTAGGGAAGAGCTGAAAGTCCTAAGGGGTCAGATCCCGTGACTGGGGCAGATGAACACTGAGCATTGTTGCTCTTAAGAGGCTCCTTTCCGGGAACGGCACCTGGCAGCAGCTCTCGCGGTACTTCTGGTCACACCTCATAAAGATACTCAGGAAAGAGGACCTCAGAACTGCACCAGGAAGGGGCGAGAGTGATGGGATAAGTAAGTTTGAGACAAGAGGGACGACTGTGAAGGGGATTCGTACCTTTATGTCTTTTACTGTAGCAAATTTTTTAAATATCTAGTACTGACCTGTGTCCTCTGTCAGAACCTTGATGCATTCTCTCACACATGTTAAAACTTATCTATGAGCTAGTGATGTAGCCTAAAGGTAAAACACTTCCCTAACATTTGGGAGGCCTTGGGTTTAATCCCCTACATCATGAAAGTGAAGGAAAGAGGAAAAAAGAAAATGCCCAAATCAACAATAGTGAGAGGTGGGCCTTTAGATGGTGATTAAGTCATGAGAACAGAGCCTCCATGAGTGGGATTGGGATTTTATAAAAGAATCTGAGGGTCTTTTTGCCTCCTACCCTCTTGCCAATCGAGGACATGTCAAAGGCACCAGTCCTAAACCAGACACCATATCTGCTGATGCCTTAGTCTTAGATTTCCCCAGATTCAAAACCATGGAAAATAAATTTGTGTTCTTTATAAATTACTAAGTCTGTGGTATTTTGTTATAGAAGTAGAAATGTACTTACACAGAACTCCATAATTCTGGCATCGGATTCACCCTCATCAGAACAGACTAGAGAAAACTTCTCTGAGAAAACTGACTAAGCCAAGGGGTACATTGCTCTTGATTTCTTACTATCAAGTGGCACACACTTAATTATAAAAGACTGAGACTAAAGAAAAAAATGAGGATGTGAGATCACATCCTCATGTGATAATCCATGGTGCAGAAGCAAATTTTGTATCCACCAAATGAAAATGCTTGTTTTTTGGGGGGTTTGGGGGGGGGGTTTTTTGCTTTTTTTTTTTGAGACAGGGTCTTGCTTTGTAGTTCAGGCTGGCCCTGAGCTCACTCTGGTGCCCAGGCAAGCCGCCGCAAACTCAGCAATCCTCCTGTCTCTGCCTCCCGAGTGAAATGCTTGTTGTTTTTAAACTTCACTTTCACCAAACTTACAAATTTAAGAACTAAAATAAGCCAGGAATGCTGACACACACCGGTAATTCCAGCACTCTAGGAATCTGAGACAGGAAGATCATACGTCCTAGCCCAGCCTTGAGCAACTCAGCAACTTAGCAAGACCTTGTGTCAAAACTTCAAAAAATAAGAAAACAAAGAAAAGAAGAAATCTGTATGTAAAAATAACTTTCTAGCAGCAAGTATCTTCAGTTCCTTTGGTTACTTTTTCTGGTAGTTATCTTGATATTTCTAACATGCTTATCCTAATAATTCTGGATCTTACCATGCTAGATAGTACCCACCGACCTCCTATATGAAAGTGTTATAGGAACCCGCATCCTCAGAATGCTTGCAGTAAACAGCGGTCCCTTGCTATTAACCCAAAAGGACTCTTTGATCCAACTTAGGGCAAAGATGCTCTGGGAAAGTTTAACAAAATTTCTGTCAAGGTTTCACATTGTACCTAAAGACTTATGTGGAGACAGAGGGTCCTTCTGAAAAAGAAAAGAAAAGAAACAGAGACCCCCAATCCCTTCACACTGAGGTTTATGTTCTTAAAACCTCTGGGGGATGAGACTGGCCCCTCACTGAAGCTAGATGGCAGTAAAGGCCACTGAGTTTCCTGGTGAGAGATGCTCTGGGAGATAAAACCAGAAGGGACAAAGACAAAGGAGTATGCACTGAATCAGAAGGCACTGGGGTCCAGACTCCCAGACAGTGAGCCTGACGGCAGCCCGGTTTCATCCTGAATCCTCAGCCTCCTCCCTGGAGCCCTGAGGCATTGCTGTCCTTCCTGAACATCGCAGAGCTAATGTAAGCATCAGTGGATTACAGCAGGGGAAGCTGAAAAACACCGGAGAAGGTTGACACCGGTCCTTGATGTGGAGAATGACCAAAAACATTCTTCTGGCCCCAAACTCCAGGCACAGGCTAAATGGTCCCGCCAAGCACTCTGAAAGCAGTAAGCAGAGGAATGGTTCACATCTTTGACCAGAAAACTCACAGAGAGAGCAGTGAGGAAAAGTCCAAGGTCAGCGTGAACAGTAGAGATTTTGTCTCTAATCTTTACCAGCCTCCAAGTGAGTGGAAATGGAGAAGTATAATTAGATAGGCCAACTCCTAACACCTAATTAGCTACAGTACATTACATTGATTATTAAGAATAAAATATATGGGCCGGAGGGTTAGCTCAGTGGTTCCGGCACCTGCCTCACAAGCGCAAGGTCCTGAGTTCGATCCCCGGTAACCACATATAATGCTGGGTGTGGAGACTTACACCCACCAACAATCAACACAGCATACCACAATGCCAGACGTGGTGGCTCACGCCTGTCATCCCAGCACTCGGGAGGCAGAGACAGGAGGATTGCTGAGTTCACGGCAGCTTGCCTGGGCACCATAGTGAGTTCAGGGCCAGCCTGAACTACAAGGCGAGACCCTGTCTCAAAAAGCAAAAAAAAAAAAGAATAAAATATATAATTCACTCATTTTGTCTTTTCAGTAAGTTTATACTTTCCACAGTCAGACTTAAAAGACTCTTTTCAAATAATCCTAAAGTGGAATATTCCTGAGCACAGTCAACCCGAATTGCTTATGTGGTATCATCTTCTTGCTGCTGAGTGGAAATAGTCTCACAGCCCTTATGTGCCCCAATTCTGCACAATATCCAACATATTCAGGTGATCTTGGGAATGAAGCCTTGGTATGGACCAACATGAAAGGTGGAGCCATTTTATTACAAGCGAAGGGAACTCTGGGTAACTGAAGGCTAAAGGGATTTGTGGAAAGGACGCAGTAAGACCTCACAGACTTGTAAGAACAGATGGGTAGCCAGGCTTCAGAAGAACAGGAATGACTTGGGAAGCTCCTTCTGGAGCTGTGGGAGACCCCTTGCCAGAATAATGCACATACTTGAGTGGCCCATCTACTTCCTACCCACAAGGAGGCTCAAGGGTCCATGGGGGGAGGGTCCCTACTGGTGACCCCAAGCTATGTGGAGAAGAGTGGCTGGTGCAGAAAGGAGAGAGAATAGAAGGTTTCCGATGATCAACTTTCCACTAAATCCCAAACACCTTTCTGTTGTCTGCTCTGCTCTTGGACCACCCACTCATCTAACCAAACTGTACTCCAATGGCAAGATGGCTGCTATAAGCTTCTGGCATTTTATTTTTCCTCATCCATAAATAAGTAGAGCTTAGAGACATCTCTTCCCAACCCATCTAACAAAACTCCTGAGTGTCCTTTTAACTGGGTCATCTTTGTTTCAGAGACCACCAGTCACTTTGGCAAGAGGGGCAGCATCTGGAAATTGGAGAAAAACACAAAAAGAAAGAGATGAGATGGATATCGGGAAGACAACAGCAACCCTCAGTTCTTTGCAATGTAGAATGCCCTGTAGCTACATGGCAAGTAGATGTTGAATACATGGGGGAAACAAAGATCTAGAGATAGAGAAAGAGCTTAAGATATAAATATAATCTCTAGGGCCGAGGATTTAGCTCAGTGGCACTCTGCCTGCCTCATAAGGTATAGATATAACCTCCAAATTAAGTCCTTAAAGAAGCCTGAAAAACTAAAAGGTTTTGTACCTACTTCTTCTGATAGGAGTGATGCTGACTTCTGAAAAATAAGTGTAAGGAAATTAATAATTTTTCTATTTTTCTATTAATAATTTTTCTCAGGGTGTCCATTTGTGTAAGGCTTTTTCATATATCAAATAATAAAATTCTGTGCTCACTTCGGCAGCACATATAATAATAATAAAATTCTCTCTGAAGCACTTCTGGCCACCATACTTGACCACAGGTTTAATCTTTGAATACATTTATTCTGTCATTCTTACTGCTCCAAAGCAGTTCTTAAAGTCCTCTTCTGTGAATGTCTTTACAAGGTCTGATCCAAAGCACAGTGAATGCTATTGCCAAGTGCCATCCAACAGAAAAGCCGCCTCATAAAAATATTGCTCTCTGTCCTCATTCATCTTATTCATTAGATCTGACCCTTTGCGACTTCTGGCTCTTCCCTCAACGCCAGATGCCCACAGAAAGGGAACATTTTGGATCAGTGCAGGGTATGATGACAGCCAAAACAGTGCAACGAAAGACTCTCAGAAGTCCAGGGCTGCTTCAAAAAGTGATAAGAACAATGGGGTGTGTTCCAAGCAAAGGGATGAAGGGTGAATGGAATGAATGTCAATGTGTCTTTTACTACAATAAAAATTTTAATTAAATATTCACTTTATTTTTGGGTCACACCTTGTGCACACACATGGGTGGGTGGGTTGATGACAGGAGAGACAGATACACAGTGTCACACAGACATGCTGTAACTCGTCACTTAATACTGCAAAGCCTAGTGAAAGGCAGATACAAGACTTGCCAGGACACTATCTATAGGTAGAACTCCCTTGGAAACTAGTCTTCTTCTTCCAAAGGTAGACTGCAGAATTCTAAAACTGAGAGGGACTACAAACATCATACCACCTGGTTTCACACGAGGGAATTTAGGCTAAAGCCACCCCTTAGCCAGGTCCCACATGGATGACAGGGCAATGAAACCAGATCCCCAATGTCCCCACGTCCAGAAGAGCGCTTCTCCCTGAAACAATCGCACCTCCCGCGGAGATAGTAAGTCACTCAGCAAACAAAATCTTCAGAAGTGGTGCCAAGAAAATTCTTCCCAATCTACAAATAACCACCAGAATCTAGGGACTGTCACTCCTTCTAACGACACCGCCTGGGACGGTCAAAATGGGAGCGAGCGTAACAGCACGAGTTTGAGTTTCACAGCCAAACACAGAAGAAGCCAGGTACACGGGGGTCAGTGTCACCACTCACCAGGAAGAGTGGGAGACCCTATGTTAGCTGGCAAATGACTAATTGTGGCTGCCACTTTTTCCCCTAAAAACCCAGTTTACATACAGACTGTAAATCGTGTCCCTGAGAACTGATTTTTTTTCATAGTCCTAGCCATCGGTTTGATCCCTCAGCGGGGACTTGGCTTGAAAATAGCTCTGAAATGAAAGTGTCGTCTAAGTATGAAATATTTCAAGGAGCAAACCCAATAGCCCATTTTTCTTGAGTTCTCTATTATGCTCACATCTGATGTGGCCACAAATAGCTTTTTAAACTGGACCAGGTTCAGAAAACAGTCAAAGAAAACAAGAGGATAAAATTTGCAAATGCTTGTCATCCATATATGCCAGCTTCCAAGCATACCACCGGAATTTAATATTCAGCAACTTAAACCAAACTTGTCAATAACTGAGGTTGATTTTCATGAACTCCGAGTCAGCTGACCAACCGCAGAACAGGCCAAGACAGGGATCCCACTGAGAAGAGAGATCCTGCCCTCTGCGGCCACACCCAGCCAGCAGAGGGCTGAGGTCCTGTGGCCAAAAAGCTAAGGAACATCAGAAAAAGAATTCATTTGCTTCTCAGCCATTTTTCAGGGTGAGGTGTTTTCAGGCGAAGTGACAGAGCCTGCCGCGTGCTGCTTTTCTCCCTCCCGTCACCAGCCTGCCCTCCGACCGAGCCCCGAGCGCCTTTTTCTGCTGTAAGATGGAGACTGAATCGCAGCACTATACTCTCTGACCCTGCGAGGCCCTGGAACTGTAAGGCCAAGCTGGCTCTGAAAAGGGTTTTGTGTTCCGCAACAAGACTCTAAAGATAGAAGAGCCGCTGAATCACTTGGGATGTGGTCACAAAGACCACATGTGATGCTCTGTTCTGGGTAAACTGGTGCCAGAAGCCCCCAGGAAAAGGCTGCGTTCGTCAGGGAGGGTGGGAGGGGAACCAGAGGCAAGTTGCGCTTAGCACAGAGATGGGAAAGCTAAAGGGAAGAAATCCAAGTAGTATGTCTTCATAAATAAAATGCAAATTTCATTCATTAAAAAAGCTCACTAGCTTATAAAAGATAGGTTTTTTTTGAGAAGCAGGTGCATTATGAAACATTTTTTTAAAAAATACTAAATCTTCGGGCCGGAGGGTTAGCTCAGTGGTTCCGGCGCCTGCCTTGCAAGCGTAAGGACCTGAGTTCGATCCCCGGTTACCACATATAATGCTGGGCGTGGTGGCTCACGCCTGTCATCCCAGCACTCGGGAGGCAGAGACAGGAGGATTGCTGAGTTCCAGGCTTGCCTGGGCTCCATAGTGAGCTCAGGGCCAGCCTGAACTAAAAAGCAAGACCCTGTCTCCAAAAAGCAAAAAAAAAAACTAAATCTTCGAAGAATTACAGGATAGATAATTGTCTGGCAGAATTTCAGGCATAATTTTTTCTTTCTTTCTTTCTTTAAACCTCCCATCAGTGGGAAGGAAAGTCCTGCCAAAATGAGGAGCCCAGGCAGGAGCCGGCGGCTGTCCCTCTGGCCACAGGCCACCTGCCAAGACTTCCAAGGCCAGATCAGAAACAACCACGTTGAGCTCATTAAGACACCCGAATGATCAAAGGCGTGCGAGCCTTCACAAAGGCAAACAATTAATCTGTTTAATACTTGGCTAAACTCTTAACTGTTGAAGTAAATTTGAAACAAAATTCATCAAACGCCCCCACTTCCTGTGGAAAAACCCTTTGAGTTCTTCGGAGTGGCCAGCAGGTGGCAGAAGTGTTCTTCCAGTCCGTTCGCGGCCATAGCCACAGCTCCATCCCCTAAATCGGTGAGAATAAATAGGTGTATCGAGGCATAACTCCTAAAATATGAATTTAAAAATACATTTCCGGGATATCTGAAATTATCTTCAAATACTGGCTGGACTTAATCCCCCTTGGACACCTCTTTTTGGAGAAGAAATGTCCCTGAGAAATCATGAGAATCAAAGGATGGATCTTAGGTCTGGGAATGTGGCTTGGTGGGAGAGCGCTCGCCTAGCACGCGCCAGGCCCTGGGCGGATCTTGGACATCAGGAAAAAGGCCCTCGTTAGAGTGAGAGCTCTGCCACCCAGACCATGTTCATCTGCCTCCCTGAGCCTCTGTCTGCCACCATGGTTACTCTCCTCCCCCCTCCCCCCGGTTCCCCTCCCCCTTCCCTCCCTCTTCCCCTTCCCCCTCCTCTTCTCATATTCCTTAAACACTTGTACACATGTTCCTTGTCACCAGGAACCTGTGGCTTCAATACCCATGTAAGAATCTGGGAAAAACAAAACCAGACACCCCTATGGCCACCATGCCTCACCCTCCCCAGCCTGCACCTTCTCCCCAGGTCAGCCTTCAAACCCGAGGCTCTGGGTTTTTGTTCCACCACCCCAAACATGATGAATACTGATTCCTGCTGGACATCCTGAATGATGTGTAAGAGTTCACGTTCCTCCACTTCCTGGAAGGGCAGCATGTAAAAATATTAATACATTCCATCACGGGGACCAAAACTCATTAAAAATACATAGAAATTCATGAAAAGTCTTTCACTGTTTATTTCACGAAGTGAAAACATTTATTCCAACCAGATCAAGGGAGGGAAAAAATATTCTCTAAAAGCTCCAGCTTCACTCACTGTGGTATGAAATGAATCAATAGTAGCTGGAAGGAGCAAAATCAAAGATTTCCTTTTCAACAGTAATAAATCCAGTCAAACCCTATTTAGTGTGGCATTTGACATAGCTTGTAAAATCTGAAGCTGCTAAATTATGTATTTCAATAGTAATCCCTTACCAAATTAATAGGAAGTGCTAAATTAGGACAAATGGTTTCCAATAGGATCCAGATGCTCAACTCTACTGGAGGTATAAAGTGTGAAAAATTAGGAATGGTCCTGATTCTTTCACCGAGACTCTGGAAGGAGCCAGAGTTCCTGGAGGATGGAATGTATGCAAACACTTGGGAAGGTGGACTAAGCAAGAAGGATATGTTATGTGGGAGCCTGAGTCCTAGCTGTTTTTACACTGAGGACAGCGGGGAGTGTCAGGGGGAACAGAGAGCCTCCCGGGACAGGCTGGCCCTCAGGGGACAGGAAGAAGCTCGTTGGAGAGCAACGGCCCGCAGTGTGCTCAGCCAGCTTGTTTAGTAGCTCCCTTCCTGGACTCACATCTGATCCCCACAGGTGACAGAGAAGAGGCTGGCATCTGCAGGCGACAGTCAGGACTCCGCCATCTCCATACAGCAACAAGAGCAGTACTGCCAGGACACTGCTGGGAGCCCTTTAGAGCTCTCTGCCACTGATTTGAAAAAAAGCTTCAGCGAACAAGGGAACCCAGCACTGTAGTGACAGAGAGTAGGAAGGCTAGTGTGGGAGGCTCGATAATGTTCACCTACCAAAGATGCCCAGGTCGTAATCACAGAGCCCAGGGGTCCATATCTTTACACAGCAGAACAGACTTTGTCGATGTGATCAAATGAAAGATGTGGAGCTGGGAGATTATCCTGGGTTATCTGGGCAGGCCCAAGGTAAATAATCACAAGTACTAGGCTCAGAGAAGGAGTGGTACAGGAGAGAAGGAGAGAAGAGGAGGGACCAGGAGAGGAGACAGAGAGGAGAGAGAGAGGGAGACTAGAGGATGCTACATTGCTGGCTTTGAAACTAGAAGAGGCCTCAAGTCAAGGGACACAGGCAGCCTTAGAAGCTAGAAGACCAAGAACTGGTTATCCCACAAAGCTTTGCCTGGGAGCATGGCCATACCATCCCTTTGAGACTTTTGACCTCCAGAACTGTAAGACAATAAACCCATGTGGCTTTAAGCCATGAGTATGTAGGCATTTGTTATGCAAAGATGGGAAACACTCGGCTGCTGCTTACATGAGAACATTCTTAGTCGCCTGTGGATTCAAGATGGTTCATGGTCCTGCAGACGAGGGGACGAGGAGCCAGCTGTGTGGGCGCCTTTCCCATCCTCTGTGCATGTGTCAGGGTGACTTCGACTCCAGAATCACAGGTTTCCTTGAGACTGTCTTCTTCTTTGACAAGAAATTACCATAGTACCCATTTTGAACCTTCATTCGAATCATTAAAATCTATTTTCTACAACACTCTAAGATCCAAGACCAGAACATTATACATTATTGTCTTCTCCTCTCTTCTCTTCAAGAACTTCCAGAAAGCAAGTTCTCCTGTAAGTGCCTCAAAGGATACTGTGAAACGTAGAATCCCACATCATCTGAAGCCAAGGTCAACCCATCCTTATCTTACAAATACTAAGGATTTAGCATTTGTCAGTGACTTGTTCTAAATCTTTAAAAGACTACACTCACAGCCATTCGGAGGCATCTTCGGAACTCCAGCCCACCACTGGAGGGCTTCTTTTCAGCCAGGTCATCACTAAAGATGGAAAGCTACTTTTCGGGAAAGTGTTTGAACGGGCTGTATTCATCCAAGACTTCCGACGACAGGAAGCAGTTGTTTCTTCTTGAAAAATCAAAAGGGTCCCAGACCTGAACGACACAGTGTTCCTGTCAGTTGCTACAGCATCCTCCTTCCGCCCAGCCCTCTTATCTCTGTTGACAACAGGAGTCAGGGAACACTCGAACATCACCGAGTTGCAAGTGATTCTCAAACTTCTTTTTTAGCTCTGATATCATGTCTCGCGATCCTTGTACAAGACCTATGAACAACGACGGAGAGGGGAAGCTTGTTCCAAGCGCCTTATTATTTTCTCTGGCCACCTCGTGGGAGAGGAGCGAAGGAGCGGCAGCCTTCTGCGGTGAAGAGGAGCACGGCGCGAGCGCAGAGCAAACCCTGGCCGATGCTCAAGGCTGGGAGCAAGCTAGCCCCCCGCGAGACGAGTCCCAGCCTTCCTGGGCCGTCTCTCCAGCTCTGCTCGGTAATACTTCACGTTTGTTTTAACACTGAGCGTTTCCTCCGCCAGCCAGGTAGGCGCTTAACATTTCTTCCTCATACTTTCAGCTTGTACGGGCCGCCAGAAACGCTCCGTGCGCAGGGGCGGGGCAGGTAGCCCGCGGGAGGGCCCCAGGAGAAGGGCGTTGCTGGGCCCGCGGCCCCGCTGCGGTACAGCCCCCCCCCCCCCCCCCCCCCCCCCCCCCCCCCCCCCCCCCCCCCCCCGCTGGCCGCTCCTTCCCCTCTCGCTGCCTCGGTCCCTTCGCTCTCTCGTCTTCTACTTCCCGCCACATTTGGAAATGCTCTCTTCTGCCGCCAAGTCCCTCGCGCGGGAAGCCCGACTTATCTCCATCTCCTCCCCGGAAGTCTTGCCCTGGCCGCAGCCACCACAGAAAGCCTTTTTCTGCGAGCTCACGCATTCGGCTGGAATTTAATGACATCTTCTTTGCGGTGCTTTTGCTGCTACTTAACTCTCGTCTTATTTCCATTTTTCACGTGTACTGCCGGCCGCAGATGTTTCATAAACTCAGACGTCAAAGCCAGGAACAAAGTGTAATCAAAAAATTCAATGAATGTTCAGATTTTAAAAGGTTGTAACAGTACAGGTCATCGCTATTCGTCCTCCGCGAGACCGTCCCTCTCCTGAGCACGCCCCCCCCCCCCCCCCCCCCCCCCCCCCCCCCCCCCCCCCCCCCCCCCCCCCCCCCCCCCCCCCCCCCCCCCCCCCCCCCCCCCCCCCCCCCCCCCGCCTCCAGCCCTTCGGGGTCCCCTTCCCGCGGGCTCCGGCGCCGGCGTGCCCTCCAGGCAGGCCCCTGTGTGCTCGTGCTGGCGTCGCGGAAGCGCCAGAAGCTGCACGGGCCCAGCCGGAGGAAGAGGCCGGAGGGGAACACACGCCCGCCTTTGCGCGACGGCACTCCGCGGCGCCATTCACCATGTTTTCATCATGCCCACAGAGACGGGAAGCAGGACTCTAGAAGTGCTTCGGAAGTGGCAAGAGCGATAGGCTAAGTGGGTCCGAAGCTGGAGCGAGTTAAAGGGCACTAAGGACAACGTGCCTTTTACTGTGCTAAGTTTTCTTAACTATTCCCCATATATTCTGATTGCACCTCGTGAGCTACCGTCGCGTATTCTGTGCCTGTGCATAAGAAAGAGATGCTCATTTATTCATCTACC
Source organism: Thryonomys swinderianus (assembly GCA_004025085.1). Classification (NCBI taxonomy): domain Eukaryota; kingdom Metazoa; phylum Chordata; class Mammalia; order Rodentia; family Thryonomyidae; genus Thryonomys; species Thryonomys swinderianus. The sequence continues at coordinate 9,143 of PVIC010002035.1, read as the reverse complement.
CAGCGTTTATTTCTGAAACCACGTGGTACTTCATGATCGTTGAAAGAGAAGTAAAAGAACACACTTAACTTTCAAGAGAAAAACCAGACCCTTCGTAATCAGAACCTACCCTCTCATCACACCCTTGCTCTCTGTTCTCCTCAGAGGACAGCGTCGCCCTGGACCCACTTAACTGCACATGCTCTGAACGAGGGTCCAGGACAAACGTGGCTGTACATGGCTGGTGAAGGCAGCGGACTCACAGTGCTGCAGATTAATTAAGTGCCCAAAGAACAGACTTTGTAGACATGCAAACTGCAGCGACTACCAACAATGACAGAGAACAACCCCCCCCCCCCCGAGTGCTCACTTAGCAGGCGCACACTGCCTGACCAAACCGTATCTCTGGAATACACGTGAGCGCGCTCGGCCAGCTCCTTCGGGGGCCCGTCAAAGCTGCTCTACTACTCTACTCTGTGGCCAGAATTAAAGACTACCCGCCGTTTCTACCATAAATCTCAAGTTTCAAGTATTTAACCAAGTACTTTCAAGTAATTAGCTAATGAAAATCAGATCAAGCTCTAAGTTACCATCAAAATTATTAAACCAGATGCTATTTTAATACCTATCAAAATGGATTACATTCATTAAAGTATGTGTCTAAGAAGTCCCAAAATAGTCCAAAGAGTTATTCACATACTTTTTTCACATGTACTACCTGAAACAGGCTCCCTTCCAAAAATAAATACACTCATTTCTTTTTATGTACTTCTGTCTCCTGCTATTTCATTCACAGGGAACCAGGAAAATTATTTCACATAGAAAGAATTTAAGCCCAGCGCCATCTGGTGGTCAGATAAGATTCTGTCACAGAGTATATATAATTGGTAGTCACCAAAAATAAATCAATATAATAAATATTACTTCACCAGTTCTTAACACCTAGAAAGTTGAGTTACTAGAAAAGACTTCTAGTTCTAGCTTGTTTGAGTTATAGTTGGTTTTTTGTTGTTGTTTTGTTTGTTTTTAATTTCAGGCAAGTTACACCCTCTGCACTCATTTCCTCATCCATATCATAAAGCTGACTCAACGGATAAGTCCAAACAATACAAAGGTACCAGAACTGTGCCTCTGATATCACAGGTACCAGTTGCTGTTATCACTGTCACCACCAGCGCATGCCTGTGTGTATCGGATGCTTCTTACCTGCCAAAAACACAGGTGCTTTGCACGTCGCCTCAATGCCTCCCCGAAAGGACTTCACCCAGTTAACACCATCATAAACCAGTTTAAAATGAAGAAACCAGAGACCAGAAAGTTAAGTTTCTGTGGGTCACACAGGAAGAGCCAATACCCGAAATGCACTGTGGGAAACCAAGAGCACACTCTCCACCTCCGCCCTACGGCTCGTTTCGGGCGTCACAGAGGGCGCTGAGGAGAATGAGGAAGACGATGACACTCACGATATTCCATGGGCCCCTTTCATAAAAATGCTTTCTCAAGGGCACTTGGGAGCAGAGCCTTGCTGCCTCCCATCTGTTTCATTTGCAGAATGCCAGTGCTCTCGCCTCTCCACTCTGACACTGTCCCTCAAGTCTCCCCTGGCGGATGGCCGGACATGGCTTGCACTCTCTCTACTAGAAGAGTCATGAGGAAGAGAATTCATTGAGGACTGCATTTGTTTTCAAGCTAGGCCGTTGCCAGGGGCAATGCACAGGAGGTCAATAGTCTGCCTTTACCTACTTTCTTTAACTAAGGTAAAAATGTAAGAACATCATACTTAACATTTCATTACACAAATGCTACCTATTCGTTGTTACAACTTTGAAAACTATCATCACAGAAAGGATGAGAGCAAACCATAATGATCGCACAGGAGGAACATTGTGGGCATGTCCGATGTGCCTCCTTCAGTCTTTTCTGCATACAAATCCATTTTTTTTCCAGCACCACGGACACAGATCCATTTTCAAACGGGATTATGCTCTACAGTTTTTAAAACGTAATTTTCATCTCTTATTAATCATACATACTTGCTTTATCATATTTGTGTACTAATCAGCCTCTTATCTTTCCAGCCCAGAGAACATTAATATTCAGAAGATTTAAAACCTCTTCAAGCATTTCAAATTAGAACTGAATAGTTCTGAAAGTAAAGATCAAAACTAAAAACTTATGAGGTCTGACCTCAGTGTTGTTGCAAAAACCATTCTTTGTCTTTAAATGTATCTTTCTTTCATCCAATATGTATTTATTCAATTAAAACATAAACTGAATACAAATTATATACAAGGTCCTGCCAGCCACTTAGGAAGCACCAAGATGAAGAAACAGGGCCCTGTGGCATGTGTTGGGCCTCTAGGACCCACATTCATGATGACCACAGGTATTCTGTCCAGAGCTCAGGTTAAGAATACACTGTGATAATACCTATGGAGGTAAAGCCAGGGAACTCTCCCCTTCCTCATGTTTGCCGCATTGTCTAGTTTTCTTACAGGTGAAAGAGCTTCCTGGGTGGAGAGATTGAAAACTACAAGCAGGGATCTGAAATACATAACTAGGAACCAAGAACCACGGCAGGTAAAACCAGCCCAACCAAGCTGAAAGGTATTCAGTTTCAGGACCTGCGAGAACCTGATTATCGAAGGGAACCAGATTCTGTGACATGGTTAACACACGGAGTGGAGCACCATCCCGAGACACAGAAGTGGCGCGGCACTGCCGCCCGAACCTGCCCTGACCCGGCCCCACAGAGGGCTCGAGACACACCTAGGCCGAGCAGCTGCAGCTCTCCACTGCACCGTGCAGGGCCCGCGCCTGTGCTGTAGGACCCACTGGCAGAGCACGGCCTGAGGGCAGAGGGAACAGACTCCTGCCCTCCTGGCAGCATCAGCCTTCCTGGTCCTGGGTGAACTGGCAGCGGCTGAAGTCACCCGTAAAGATCTGTGCCCCAGGAAGAACCAACAGCCACAACGGCGGTGGAGCCTCTGACTCGGGATGGCCACAATGGAGACAGCCGAAGTTTGGCAAATGTGAACCACTTGCCTGGAAACTCAAGGAAAATGCAGGGGGTGGAGGAGGGGCCTGCGGGTGTGCAGACTGAGGCTCAGGAACCTGCTCGTGGCTGCAAACCCTGCGAGACCCAGCGGCAAACTATGCCCTAAAGGAGTGGAGCAGACAGGACGGTGCCAGAGCTGGACCAGCAAGCGCAAGCTCTGCCCCTCAGCCCCCGAAACAGACCCTGTGCAGCCCAGGAAAACGCTGGCCCATGGGCAGCAGTGTCCATGCAGCAAACATCGGGGGCCAGGCAGGAATGAGAGAGGCATCGACCCGGGAGCCACGGAGCCAGGCTAAAAGACCACCATCATAATACGCCAAAGCTGCCCCTGAAGAAACGGGCTGAAGCGTCATTTTCAACAAAGAAAGCCAACAACGACTCAGCACAGCCGGTTGATGAGAGAAGAGTCACCACTGTCCCTCCGGACCTCACTGTTAATTGTGTGTGAGTCGCCCTTCCAGCGCTGCAGCCTGACATGCACAGCCTGGTGGAGACAAGACTTATTTTGGTTCATAGTTTAAGGCTTTTCAGCCCATGTCACTTGGCAGGCCTGGAAGTGGCAGAAATGTCAGGCTGGCGAGGGCGGCAGAGGAAAGCAGAGAACGTGACGAGGAACAGCAAGGAAGGACAAGCTGTGTCCTTCAAAGGCACACTCTCTGCCACCTACTTCCGCCCACCTCGCCCCAGGTCCCAACAGCTGAAAACTCATCCATGGCTCAAGTTCCTGATGAAGTTGGCACCCTGGGGACCCAGGGGCCTCTCTGTGCCTCCCTGCTGAACACTGCTGCTCTGGAGATCAAGCCCTCCATACACAAGTCTCTGGGGACGCATCGTATTTCAACCATAACACCTCATGACCACTGCTTATGAGGGCCACAGGCCAGGAGATCCCCGTGGGAAGTGGACCGAGGGGTAAAAACATGGAGCTCCTGGTGTTTTAGGATGAAAGACAGAGCAATTAACCAACAGAGGAGGAAAACGCAGGTCATGTATAGCACAGCAGGTCGCATGTAACGAGCAGGGTGAGCATCAAGAGGAACCAAAGACATGATGGACGGGCGAGGTGGGCTTAGGCCAAATATGGGCGACTTATAATACCTTCCCTAGCGAAAAAGGGAACACCACCCATGCTCAAAATGTCCTACAATGTCTAACTACGACACCGGGCCCAAAGGCATTGCTCAATGTCTGCTCTCTGAAAACATCAGTACGTAATGGGATACTGCCTTCACGGCCCACCAAGAATTCAGCCATGTACACTTTCCCTAAAGCACTAGGACTTGACTACCAGGGTTCAAGTGACAAGAGATGATACCCTCTGCATAGTCCGGGACTACGGCGCCCAGGGCAGCTCACCTTGGCTGCTGCATCCAAGGTCAAGACCCTCTGGCTAAACCGAAGAAGGGCAAAAGCAAGAATAAGCAAGGTGGGTAGGATCGTAGAATTCTAACTGGAGCAGCCTTACACCTGCGCAGCCAGCAGCATCACGAATGTCCATGTTCTCCTGGAAACCAGCGTGACAAACCACAAGCACAGTGCGCACCTGGGCAGCCCTGGAGGATGAATGTGATGGTCAGCAGCAGGCAGGGTGCGCGCGACCACAGGAAGACCACAGCCCGCACAGCACAGCTCTCTGTCCTCCACGCCCGTTTCCTACCAGTTAATTCAGTTTTGTCCTCTGGTGCCTTTTTGAATGCTGACAGATGATTTGGTTCCTAGGGAAATAAAGAAAAACTGTGCTTATTTCAGTAGTTAAAATGTACACTGAACATTATTGCAAGTGCAGGGGTATAAGCGTCCAAAAGATGCAGGAACATGCCCCAGAACCTGGCTCACTGACTGCTGAAATAACCAGAGAGAGCCCAGGAGTTAACACACCCTCCAGTTCCCAACTGTAGGGCCCAAAATTGATATGTCAGAAAAAGAGCTCCATAGAGGCTGGGCTGGGAGGACCCCGACGGCCTGGCTCGGTCGGCGCTCCCGTTTCTGAACAAGCACCTCACGTCGAGTAGCATCAGAAAGGAACGTCCCACGAGCCTAGTCATTTCCCTACAGGGAATTCAGCTTGAGAAAATAAACCAATTGACAGAAAGAGTCATGAGCATAAAAATGTTTTTGAGAGTGATATGTACAATGTCTAACAGGAGTAAATAAATATATCTACTCAATCTTTTCAAAGATTGCTTATTAAGAAAAATAGCTATAATTTTAATGAGGAAAGTTAAATTAGGTGTACACTAAAACTACAACACACAAAACCAAAAGACACCCACAGGATCGGAACAAAAATGGGAATATGCAAAAATAACAAGGTATATTATGACGTGTTTTTATACTTTTAAGTTTTTTGTTTTTTAAGGTTTTTTTGTTGTTGTTTATGACATGTTTTACACTGTCCAGGCTGGCCTTGAACTCTCTATGTGCCCAGGGTTGCCTCAAACTTGCAATCCTCCTGCCTCAGCCTCCTGAGAAGCTTTCACACTTTTAGGAAAGTTTCTATAAATTTTTTTTTTTTCTTTTGAGACAGGGTCTCGCTTTGTAGTTCAGGCTGGCCCTGAGCTCACTATGGTGCCCAGGCAAGCCGTCGCGAACTCAGCAATCCTCCTGTCTCTGCCTCCCGAGTGCTGGGATGACAGGCGTGAGCCACCACATCCGGCATTGTGGTATGCGGCTTTGACTATTGGTGGGCGTGTCTCCATGCCCAGCAATGTATGTGTACCGGGGATCGAACTCAGGACCTTGCGCTTGTGAGGCAGGCGGCGGAACCACTGAGCTAACCCTCCGGCCCAAGTTTCTATAATATTTTTAAAAACTGAAGAAGAGATAATAAGTGGCTGTGCACACTATCTTGAGTCCAAGTCAATTAAACATTTTAAATCATGATACACTGATTTTTACCCCAAGCCTGCCTCATTTTTTTCTGATGCTATACAAATAATGTTGTAATAGACTTTTATCTTTTCCTTTTGTAAGTAAAAATAATAATAATAGAAAAATACAATGTATTAAGAGCTTAGAAGCTGGGTTATAACACCCTGAACTAGAATTCTGACTAGTGCCCATGGGCAAATATTTTAAGTTGTTTTACTATTTGATTTCCTTAAGTATAAAAAGAAAATAATTTACAATACCTATCTCACAAGGGTGTTATGGAGAATAAGTAAAATGTGTATAAAGGACTTCTCTCAGCATGTGGACAGGAGTAAAGGTTGGTAAGCATTCATTGTTATGGTGATGATGATGCCTGATGAAAACAAAGAGATCAAGAAGTGTACAAGAAGGAGAAAAGAATGAAAAAACTACATGATACCCAAAGAAGTACAGGTAGGAGACATGCCTCCTACCTGTCTACCTATGAGTGGCTTGTTCCTTATATTTAAATTTTATAATACCAGCTCAGGTGATGGTCCTCAATGGATGTCCCAACACTGCAGAGCTTCTTACAGATTTTGGTAGCATTTTTCAAATTGAATACAAGCATAACCTTCAACAGAGAAGGTGCCCTCCAACATGTATAACCTAGTGAGAAAATCCTACACATTATAACAAAAAGGCATGAACAAGAATAAAAATGTTCACAGCAGAATTATTTGCAATACAACCTCTACATCTCAACAGACTTCACAGTACAACCAATGGAATACTACATTAAAGTAAAAGCTGGACCCACATCTATTTCTACACTGTCAAATAACTCAAATATAAATTTGAAGGGGAAACACAACTTGCAGAGTGATAAGAACTCTACAATCTCATTTGCATTGTTTTAAACATGCAAAAATAATATAACTAATAGAACTTTTGTGATATTAATCAGAAAAATAAAATACTAAGGAATGAAATACTAAAGTGAAAGATCAGTATAATAAAAACTAAAAACCTTGATGAAAGAAATAAGATAGAAACACAGTTCATAGTCATGGCTTGGGAAACAATGCTGTTAAGATGCCAAATCCTGGGATTGGGGTGGAGTTCAGTAACAAAACACTTATCTAGCACACAGGAGGCCCTTGGTTTGATCTTAGGCACCACAAAAAGAAAACTAAGATGCTAAATACTATCCAAAGTGATGTGTAGATTCAGAGTAACCTACACAAAAATCACAATGACAGTTTTTGCAAAATTAGAAAAAAAAATCATCAAAAAAAATTTTTTTTGAGACAGGGTCTCGCTTTGTAGTTCAGGCTGGCCCTGAGCTCACTATGTAGCCCAGGCAAGCCTCGAACTCAGCAATCCTCCTGCCTCTGCCTCCCAAGTGCTGGGATGACAGGTGTGAGCCACCACGCCCGGCACTGTGGTATGTGGTATTGATGACTGGTGGGCATGAGTCACCACGCCCAGCATTGTATGTGGTTACCGGAATCGAACTCAGGGCCTTGCGCTTGAGAGGCAGGTGCTGGAACCACTGACCTAAATCTCTGGCTCCATCATCTAAAATTTATATGGAATCTCAAGGAATACTGAATAGCCAAAATAATCATAAAAAATAAAGATCACACTTCCTAATATCATAACTTAGAGCAAATCTACAATCATCAAAACTGTATTGGCATAAAGATAGATAAAAGAATCAATGCAAACAGAGAAAAGCCTTCACATACTTCACCAAATAGTTGTTCACAAGGTGTGATGTTAATCCTGATATGTCAATTTCTTTGAATTAAAAAACCCTACCAGATTATAGAACACATTCCTAGGTGCATTTAGGTGGAGATTTTAATACAAAATTTCCCCAAGTATTTGGAAAACTCTATGGACAAGTAAGTTTTGGAAACATTGACTTTTACTTACAGTCATAAATAATGGATTTATAATAAAAACAGCAAGTACTATAAAATCCACAAAACAAGGTCTATTATTAATAGAGTTGACCCTTTCATTTGTCTACTCCTCCCTCCAACAATCTATCATAAATCTTATGGATTACACTTATTAGATATATCTCCAATTGGTTTGTGAAATGATAGCATGCAGAAAATGACCAAAAGGTTTCTAGCATAAAATTTATCTTCTCTGATATGAAACTAAGAACCAAATAACCAAAACATACATATAAAATCCACGGATGTTTAGAGATCAAGTAATATTCTTCTAAGTAACCCATGATTCAATAAAGGAATCTAGAAAACACTTTGATCGGAGTGACAATCAAAGCATAACACATAAATATTTTGGAATGTAGCTGAAATAATGCATAGAGGAAATTTTACATTAAATTTGGGGGGGGGTTGAGTCAAGAAGCTTACCAGTTTCACTAACATGAAACTTAATAGTTCATTGTCCCCAAATAGAAGGTGGGCAATGTATTATATACCATTCTCTTTTTATGTATAACCTTTTTACATATAACTTTATCTCTGAATTACTTACTCCTAATGAAATATAAATCCTCGGTAAACAGTAGCAACACTGTTCTATTTAGGGGCTAATGACGAAAAGAAGTCTGTACATGTTTATACTGATGCAATATTTCTGAAGTGTTTCTATCCACAGTGATTAAATCTATGGGTGCTGAAACCACGGATACGAGAGTCAATTTGACGTAAGCATTTTATAAGATTGATAGGCATTTTGAACTAGCTGGACCTCAACACATCAAAAAACAACGTTTCTGGTGGCGGGGGATTTGGCTCAGTGGTTCTGGCATTTGCCTGGCAAGCGCAAAGTCCCGAGTTCAATCCCCAGTACCACATATCACAATTCTGGACATGGTGGAAGCTAGCCTGGGCTTGATAGTGAGTTCAAAGTCAGCCTGAACCACAAAGCCAGACCCTATCCTAAAAAAGAAAAAAATAGATGTTTCTGAAGGAAAAATACACTAGCCCAGACAAATAAAGCCCATATCTTTTAGAATAGAATGTAGTAACTTGAGCACATCTACAAGACACAATTGGGTGGGCATTAATACATCCGTTCCCCTCATTTCTCTGTATAAATGTGTGTAAGTCTTATATTCTCATCAGTAATCTATGTCTTACAGATTTACCTGGTAGACACTTTGGTCCAGAGAACCCTGAGGAAAACTATTTACAAATGACCATAGAACATACAGGGACATAAAAATATTCTGTTGAAAAGGGATTTAATTGGGCACATGGCAAAAAAT
>PVIC010002034.1:46155-82456 GCA_004025085.1 Thryonomys swinderianus | reverse complement strand
AGAAGAAGAAAGTAATGAACTATTGCTCTACACAACATGATGACCCAGATATAATTTCAAATGGAAGAAATAATAAAAAGTGTACCTATTTATAACTCTATGTAAAATTAAAACACAGGACTACTCTAGTAATTACAAAATCTTTGTGAAGTGGAATTAATGATTTGAGGCAGGCTCTTGAGGTCCTGGTTATAGTCTATATGTTGACTGATATGCTGTTTATATCAGTAGATTCAGTTCTGACTTGTGTCCTTTTCTACATTTATATTATATGTCATAATGAAAGTTTACCACCCTTCTCCCAAAAAAGCATTGTTATAATCCTGTTGAGAGCTGATGAGAATCAATGCAGTGCAAATTAGTGAATAATGAGTGGTTATTACCTACAGTCACAGAGATCCTTGTATGTGTAAATCGAACAAGGTGGTTCTTCAAGATGAGAGGCATAAGCACAAGTTACAGGGCACTCAGAAAGAGCCATCAGGGGAAAGTCACCAACTATTCCAGAGAGAAAGTATCAGGAAGAACCTATTACTACAGGGAGATGCTCTGACAGGTAAGACCAGATGGATAGAAAGACATAACTGATGAAGACAAGGTGGGTACTGCAATGAATGAAGGGTCATTTCTACAAACACCCCTACTATGAATTTGCATGCATCTGGACAGAATCCTTTAGATATGGAACAGTCAGTTCAGACACTGCAGGAAATAAGAAACTTTGTTTATTTTCATCATTCATGCTTGACAAACACATACCAAATGCACGTCAGATGATTATGAGAATAAGAAATCATACTTAACCTTCAGGAGACAACACCCTTCTAGGTAACTGAGGAAGAAAAGAGGGGTTAATACATATATCTGAAAACTTACCTATCAAACTGAACTTAATGTATGTTTGATATATAATATCATACTTGTCTCTTGTGCCTGCAGCACACTATTCTCTTTTGTGTATGTGAATACTGAGGTTTGTAAAGCTAAGTGATTAGGCCAAGATCACATGGTGTGTTAGTTGTAGTGGGAAAAGAGATTTTTCAGATAAGCAAGGAATGACAGAGCAGTATGGTGAGATGGGTATCACAGACTTACCTACAGCTGTGGGAATCACAGAGGGTTCAATGAAGAAACTGATAACATGGATTAACTTTGGAAATAAGGCTTTCTCAAAAGAGAAGGGGTCAAATGCAAGAAGAGGTCAACCAAGGCAACAAAGTCACCAAAACATGTGTGCCCACAGCTTACCACTTGCAGATAGAAGATGTATCCATGGGTCCAGTGTTACTTTCCTTCCCATTATCAAAATGTTGCTTCTCCTTTTTTTTTTTTTTTTTTTTTTGACACAGGGTCTCGCTTTGTAGTTCAGGCTGGCCCTGAGTTCACTATGTAGCCCAGACAAGCCTCAAACTCAGCAATCCTCCTGTCTCTGCCTCCCGAGTGCTGGGATTACAGGCATGAGCCACCACGCCCAGCATTTTACATAGTTACCGGGGATTGAACTCAGGACCTTGCACTTGTGAAGCAGGCGCCAGAATCACTGAGCTAAATCTCCAGCCCCAGAATGTTGTTTCTTCTTGATTGAGCATAATTCGCTCTCATGCCTGAAGTTATACTGAATTTCCTCCAAACACACCTGACTACACAGAATCATCCTTCTGCACAGTCAAATCCCCAGATCACACACTTAGCAGCTGTTTTCAAGATATTTTGTCAAAATCACATGTCATGTAGGCATGGAATAATTTGTCACAGGCGTTTTTACATCTGGCAGGCTCCAATCAAATTATCTAGAGACTAGATTTTTAAAATCTTACAATTTTATCAGTTTAATTATTTAGAACAATTTGATGGCCAGTTGAATCTCTTCCTCCACACGCCCAGGACTCAACACAAAGTTTCAGTTGTAACAGAGAACAGATGGCAGAAATAAATTTAAGACTGGTTTTTAACAAAGAAAAAAAAAGATTTCACTTATTTGACACTTTTTTCCCATTTAGAAGCAAATTCTTTCCACATAGAGAACATCTTTCTAACACCCATCTAAGTTTTTAAAAAATGAAAGAAAAACAACTCCCTTTAACCTAGTGTTCACCAAAATGAACTATTCCTCCCAATTCAAGTTTTAGCAGAAGTACTTAGACAGAGCTCAAATTTGCCTGCTAATGGGACAGGAGCAGCAATGAATGGTTTGACATGGTGTCTGGAAAGCCTGCAAAGACTTGTTGCATTGCCCAAGGAATTGGGCACAGCCAGGTCTGGACTGGTGCTATGCCGTTTTCCCCTCATACTGCTCAAGTCTCTATCCACTTGAAGGATGGGGAGAAAAACAGGTCTAGCAACTGGCACAGTGGTGCAAAATGCCCAGTACTACGGAGAGAGCTAAACATATATCCCCAGGTGCTGTGGATTCAGCGTGACCCCAAAGGTTATATTAGAAGTTTGGTGCTGAATCCACAGCATGTATGACAAATGTTCAGCACACATGCAGCCCTGGAAAGGTCATAATATGGCCTTGCAGACTTTAAATATTATTATGATGTGATTGTTAACATTTCCCGTGATTTGAATGTGCAGTGCTCTAGTGGGACGGTGTAGGCAACCATGAAATTCTGTGCAGGGACTGGCACAGTACAGCGTCAGCTACACCTCCTGCACCAACTACACACACTATCAAGTGAGAGAAAACCCATGTGTTTTAGATAGGGCATGCACTTGTGAGAGTGGGCAAGTAAAACACAATGATTACTAGCAATAGTATTTTAACCTTCCTAACCATGTGTGGGGCTATCAAGCCAGGTATTTGCTGTTATTAAGCAAACATGTTTTCTTAATTGATTTACGTGCTATCCAAGACAATTCCTTTTCACTCAGTCTGGCCCAGGCAAGCCAGAGTATCAACCATGGATAAGAGGAAGATGGGTGGGCCACTGGGGCCACTGATACTGAAGGGACTGATACTCTTCTCATAGAGTGAGAGGGTTCCCTCAATAATGGTTTGAAATTTTAAAAAGCAAGATTACTCCGTTGCTGTTCCCTGTGGGAAAGTGAATTCCAGCCATGTTTAACATGTGTGAGGCCAGTTGATTGCCTGTCCAGGGCTGCCTGTGCGTTGGACATCCGTTCTTATCCCGCACTGTGATCTCTTCTTCTTGCACATACTCACACAATGTCAGCAACCATGAGGCCCTACCTAAGCCAAGACAAACAGAAACCTGTGCCTTGCTCTTGGTTCTCTAGAACTCTGAACTTGGATTTCCTAATCCACAAGTCTTTCTTACTTATTGTTAAAAAAAACTGCAATAAAAACCAATAATACAGAGGCATTGTACACCCTGACTTCAAGTATATCACAAACATTTCAAATAAGTGGCAAGTCCTAGTCATGTTTTATCGGCCTATCTTCCAACTGTAGGGCTAACCCAGTGACTGAAGGATGTTTTCTATTACAGAGGACAGGTGCCACTAGGCACCAAGAGGAGGTCGATCATTGCAAAGATCATCTCCATTGGCAGATACTGTTTCACTGTCCACAAACCTATGTCTTCTCTTCTTTGGGACACAGGTGCTGACCTTCTCAGCCTATCCCTCAGATGGCACAGCCATGCAGCTGAGTACAAGCCAATGAAAAGTGACAGCAAAAACAAGGCACCTTCCAGCTAGGCCCATCCAAACAAACACAAGGCAACAGTCATGACTGAAAACAAACTTTTCCTCTTGAACATTTGATACAGAGAGTGTCGTAAAGATGAGATAAATGGCCCAGGTCTCTGAAGAGAGTAGTCCATAGAAAGGAAAATCTCTCACCAGTTTGAAACATTGGGCATTTTTGGATTTATTAAAGCTATTTTAACTCAGGGGGTTTCCAACTCCAGTGTGCATCAGAGTCACTCAGAGGCTCATGAAAGCACAGATTCCCGAGCCCACTCTAAACTCTCTGATTCCCTAGAACTATGGCACGTGGTCACAAAATTGAGTTCCAATAAGTTGATAATAAGCTTGTCCTGCTTAGGCCAGATCCACTTGGAGAATCACTGTGTCTTGTTAACATGCATAAAACTCCTTGACTGGGTAAACCTGATGAACCTCAGAAGCTAGAGGGACCTCCTTGGTGTCAAACACTGTGTCCGCCCAGGTCCGTCTGTAAACAGCCCTTGATGATCTGAGCTCACATCCTGTGTGTATGAGAAGACACACAATAAAACACACAACCAACAAACTGTCACAGGTCCAAAATGAGAGAATATAGGTAAGTAATTATTACCTCTAAGGGGGCAGTCTTCCTCCGTGGAAACAAGAACAGTGTTGCCCACCTGAAGAATGACATAGAGTATCCACATTCAGGACAATTCCAAGAACAAAAGTGAACTTGCCCTATGCAGAGCCAAGTGTGCAATGGAGCATTTGGAAATGAGGTGACGAAGTAGGAGAGATTTATATGATTGGAACCAGTGTGTCCCTAAAAGGTGGGAAATAAGGGATTGTCAAGAGCAGTGTATGAGAGGGAGCCGAGGCTGAGGCTGGATCAGCCAGAGGCAAGAGAGGATGACTCATGTGACTCAGGAGATGAGGCTGCAACTCAGGCATCAGGAGTATGGGTGGGTGGAAGTACAAGGGACCAGACACAGGATATCCAAGAAATAGTGCTGGTGTAATCAGAAGACTGACAAGGACAGCACGGCTGGTCCTTAAGTTTCTGGCTGGACGACTGGGTGTGCAGCAAAGTGAGAGAGAAACAGGATCAAGCAAGATCAGTCTGTACAGTTAGGGTGTTAGGATGACAGCCCATGGGATCTTCAGGATTTGTGGGGTCCTGGGATCCTAACATAAGAGCAATGGGATCTCCATGTCATTCCCATCCCAAGTCTTCTCCAAGTAGGTTTTTGTGCCACATGTGCCTCTGTGTGCATACAAGTGTTTGTGCACACACACAGGCCTCACCTCCATTGCCTCCCTCCACCCATCTGTAAAGCCAGCTCATTTCACTGTCAATAAAAAGCCATTTGGAGAACACAAGCTCAGTGTCTTAGCCACTGTTAGAGGATTTCCAATCCTATGCCTGTCCTCAAGTTCTGTTAGGCAGGGTTTTGGAGATATTAAAGCCTCCAGATTACCAGAGGCGCTACCCTTTACCTTCCCTATTGCCTTCCTTACAGCACCGTATGCATGCGCTCAGCCTGCGTTCAGGAAGTCCTGCTGACCCAGGACTAGCCAATTTCCTCCAAACCTGATTCTTCTTCCTCTCTACAAGTCTCTTCACACCACTCGGAATCCAAGGCATTGTTCTAATGATACCTGCTAGACTATGATAATTCCCTTCGTCAACTATCAGGAAAAATTCACTCATCAAATGGAGCAACAATTCTCAGATGCGACTGGATCTACAATAACTGAAGAACTTACTGAACTGCAAACTCTGATCTATAGGTTGACAATGGGAAGAAGAATTCTACATTTCAAACAGAAGCCCAGTGGAACTGACCCAAACAAGAATTATCTATTCTCTTTCTCTGGTGCTTTCCCCCAGGTGGTTTCTACCATCCACCACAGTGCTAGAACAGCACATAGCAGGGCCCCTGGTGCCCTGCATGTGGCTAATCTACTGGATGTTAGCATTTGACTCTTATTCCTGGAAAGATTCTCTTCCTTCACCTACTGACATCACACTGAGACTCCCTGAGACTGCCTGCTTCTACTCTCCATCCTTTCGAGTAACTTATTCCCTAAAGAGAATGGCGCTTGATTCCATTTCTTTATCAAAGGAAGGGGCAGAACCCTCCCTCTTGTCCTTCAGAAGAGTCTCAGTGGACTCGGACCCAGCCTTTCTGCTCTCAGGCCACATTTAAGACTGATTCATCATCCATGATAGCACTGTCCAATTGAACTTTCTGTCACAATGGAGATGCTCTGTATCTCTATATATTTGCCACTAGACATATGTAGTTCATGTAAATAAAATACTAACATTTTCTTTTTATTTAAATCTAATTAAATTAAAGTTCAATTAAGGAAGCTATCCATGTCCAATAGACAGCACAGATCTATGGGAGCACAGACCTCAGAGATGGTCTTGTCTTGGGCCTATGAGAAACTTTAACATTTTTGCATAGCTACCAAAAAAGGTGGTAAACATCAGTGGATGGAAAGTATGACTGTCAGGCTCCTGTATCTGACATTTGCAAAATGAGTGACTTTAGCAAGTGTGATTCACCTCAGTTGTCTTCATGTGTATCGGGCAGGTCATATGAATACTTATTTCATAGAATTTCTGAGAGCCGTAAAGGTGTGAATACCTATAGCATGTTTAGGTTAATGCCTAATATATAACAAGTATATATTAATTCTATCTCATTGATAATATTTTGATTGCTAAATCTTCACTCTAATATTGCAAAGAAGGTATTATTGCCTTCCTATCTCCCTGTGATTACAATGGGCTCAGACAATTCAATATAATCTTCTCAATTCAAAATACTTAGCAACATCCACAAAGTCCCTTCTGCCATGTAAGATGATACATCCACCGTTTCTGGGGATTATGAGGTAGGCATCTTTGGGGACTCGCTGTTCTGACAACCACTGGGGCCCAAGGCCTTGGAGTAACTGGAAACTTGCCTGACACACACACTGAATCTTACTGTTACAACATTAGCAGCAATAACATTTCTAGCACAGAGCAGCACATAAAACCAGATTTCAAGGTCAGGTGGACATTTGAGCAAAAAGGGATGATCTGGCCACCTGGTAGCTTTGTGTCCCTATACAAGATGCAATCTTTCTAAGCTTCAGTTTAAATGGAAAAAAAAATATCTATTCCCCATATTCTAGGGAACTGTTATGAGCTGGTGTCTCAAGACCCCAGCCCATGGTAGGACTCCTCGCTCTGCTCCCACCTCACACATAAACTCCTCTGTCTTCCGACCTCAAGACACACATGTGCAACTCAGGTTCCAGCCCTCTGTGGTTTCCATCATCATTCTGTGGAAACTGGTGAGATGTTATCAATAGAGCTTTTCAGGGGAGAGAGGAGGACAGGACAGTGAGAGAGCAGCAGAGCTTCGGAACTTCACTCATCTCCCTGAGATTCTGAAACAGATCTAGGTCTTAAAAGATTTAATCAAAGGAGAAATGCTATGAATAAACATCATTGCCTCCTTCAACAGGGCATCTCGTGAGTCTCTACCTTTTGCATCTAAATGCTCTGAGTTGTAAGAGCATCTGTGAACATGATTCCTGCCTTTTTAACATTTTCAAAGGGCTGCCCCACGACTAACAGGACATAGTGAAGCTTCTTTTGTCTGGAGCATTAGGTGACCCACAGTTTGTCTTTTGATTGCTCTCCAAGCTCTTCCCTGCAAGCCCAATGTGACAGTTGTCAAACAAACAAACAAGCAAAACCCCCCAAATCTCAAGAAAATGAATACAAAACCAGCTTTCCCAAAATCCTCCCTGATAGTAAAATGGATCATTATAAGCACGATGTAAGGTCCTACTAGGGACTCAGCCAGAACCTTACCAGGGCATAATAACCAGCAGAGATTACATTAACAGCAGCACTTCCTGTGTGCCAAGTGTTCTTTACAGGTTAGCGCCTTTTCTTTATTATACCATCTAATAACTACACGTCATCTTTCTTAGAGGACTACGGACCAAGGGAGGGTAAGAGTGTTGTTTAACTTGTCTCACGTGTGTTTCCCTGAGCGCCTGCAGCATCTAGCAGGGCAGGACAATGAGCCAGCTAAGGACAATGGGTGTACCAGCTAATGCTCAATTTTAATAGAAAATTTCTTCAAGTCACTAGGAACTATTATTTGCACTGACCCACTTGGGTCTTCCTGTAGCCACACTGCAATCTGAATGACTTGTTACTAACAATAGACTTGACTTTATTATGTCTATGTCTAAAAGCATCCAGCTGTCCCCAAGATCAGGTGTAATGTCTTTGACGTGGTCATCAGACCTTCCTGGCCTGGATTTTACATGCTGTGTGGTCAGCTAAGCTTCTCCTCCAATTTTGGGCTAAAGCAGCATCAATCTTTGTGCTACCTCCCAAGCACCACTGTGCCTTTATACACATTGTGTCTCCATCCAGAAGTGCTTTTCACTCTAAAACCCACACTCATCTTTCTAGAACTGGCTCAAACTGAACCTTTCAATGAAGCCTGCTGCACCATGCCAAAGAATTATTCACTGCCGGTTAGTTTTGCTTTTACTGTGATAACAGTTGTAAATATCTTTATCAGGCATCAATATTTGGGCAGGCTCTGTATGGCACAACTGTCATGTTTTATCTCTAACCCACTGCTTTTCAAATTTTAACACGTATCAAAATGCCCTAGAAGGGGGAAGGCTGAGGAGAGGAACAGGCTATAAAAGAATTAAGATTTATTATGTACATGTGTCAAATCCCTGTGATGAATATAATCCTTATACACAGCAAATGTACTAATAGAAGTTTTTTGAAAAACAGATTTTAGAACCCCAGCACAGATTCTGATTCAATAGGTCTAAACAGAGCCAAAGAATTTATATTCATTCTTAACAAGTCTGAAATGCTGCTAGTCCATGACCACTCTTTGAGTGGTGCTGTCTTACATAGGAATAAAATTGCACTGCTGTTTTACAAGGGAGGAGAAATTAGGTGAATTGTTAAAAGTTAAATTATTTAGTGATGAAGTTAAATTTTGAACCACAGTCTCTGGAGCCTCAGCCTGAACTCCCTGACTCAATAACAGCACTGACAGCCTCTCGCATTCACTAATAGTTCACGCTGCACCTGGCATTCCCCTGAGCACTGCTGACACATTACCTCATTTAATCATCAGGATCTTCTGAGTAAAATCTGTCATCCCTACCTTATAACTGGTGGAGAGACAGGTGGAGAAAGGGTGACTTAGCGCAGGTCACACGGTCGGTGCAAGGTCAGATGGAAACCGGATCGAAGGGCCAATGACACCATGCCCACACATTGACAGTCACCACTTTTTGATGCTCATCATTCTCCACAAATGGGGGCTTAGCTGCAAGACCCAACCCCCACACCTCCACACCCTACCCCAGCAGAGGGGGAGCACCTTTGAAATCAGGGAGTCTGTCTCGTTTAAATTTGTATCCTAGGCACTGGCAAAATGCGGGCAATTAGCAGGTATATAAATGTGCATGATAAGCAAATTGAATAAATACGCAAAACTGAAAGAATATAAAAGGAATGTAAAAATAAGCAAAGTCCTGTCAAGTCTCTAACTTGACAAGGAGATTGGCCTTCTCTACACCGGATCTATAAAGCAATCACATTTGTCTTCCGATAAAAATAAATAAATAAACATAACAATAGCGATCAAAAACACTTAGTCTCCAGAAGCCCTGTGTTGGCATTCAAAGAAGGTTCTGGAGCCAGGCAAAAGACTGCAGGTTTGACAAAATAAGGCTCCCTCCCTGAACTAAAAATGCTTCTCTTGTTTCCTTTTTAACTAATTTCTCTCCTTTCTGAGTCTGGGGGTGGGGAGTGAGTCTAGTGGATGTTATTCAAACCAACAGCTGCAAAGGGGAAAAAAAAGAAAGAACTTTTCTGTTGCTTGTAATCAAGGGTAAAAAAGAGGCACAATGAAAATTAAAGAAAATAAACAGTGATCAAGGCTTTTCTTTTCCATTTGCGCATGGAGTCCTGCTGTGCATCCCCCAACGGAGGAAGAACAGGACCAGGAGGGGAAGTAAGGCTCCCTGTCAGTTCTACCGCACACAAGGACAGAAAGACACCCACAGGGGGATAGAATTAAGGGACCAGGGAGATGTACTCTCACAGCCCCCTTCTCCCACGCAAGCTGAAGTTGTGGCTGAGTAAGGAGAGGGCTGGGCACCACAGAAGAGATCAGGCACAACAAGGGGTGATTGGTGCTTGATGCTGTTTTGTGAGATGATAAACTGCACGAGTGTGTACCCTTTGAGGTACTGATTCATCTGGGCCTCAGGACTCACTTGTGGCCTGGGCTGGAAATCTTTCAGGAACTCATGCCCACCGCAATTCACTGGGGCGCTTGCTGTCTTCCCAGGACCTTGTGCTGCACTCAGGGCTTGATTCCAGCACCTGGGCTCCAGATTGAGACTTAACCTAGACCAGCCTTGGCCACGCTGACTTGACTATAGCTTTGGATAAAGACAACAAGGACAACAACCCCTCCCTTATGCCAAGCACATTGTGCTGTGGGCCTGGCGTTCGATACTTAGCCCTTCCAAGGCTCTACGATGTAGGTAAACCTGTCCCACTTTTACAGTCAGGGAGACTGAAATGATGAAAATGCAACACCAAGGATATGAGTCCATGTCTGTTCTGATGCTGACATTGAAAATTCTTGATTTACCCAGCATCATTCACTTAGAGAGTGACAGAGTATATGGATCTTCATTTGGGTTTGACCTGGAGCTCACACGTTCTACCACCTCACCAGGATGCTCCGATAAATGTGATGAGTCTATCAGTTTCTAGACTCACTGATAGACACAAGGCTGCAAAAAGGGAAGAATCACAACAGAGGAGGCAAGTGCACTGAGAAGCTGCCTTCAGACAGAGTTCATGGGTCAGGGCAGCAAAGGCAGACAGAACTGTGGGGCTAGCAGCCAAAGAAGGTGACACAGCAAGTAGAATGAGTAGAGGGAAACTGGAGTTCACGTACGGACCTTCTATACTTCACTCCAAATGGTTCATGATGGAGTAAAGGAAATTATAATGGAAGAGCAGAGGAGTTCAGGTTGGGTCTACACCTGAGGAAGTTGGAAATTCCCAAAGAACTTGCCCAACTCCAACTGACCTTATAGGAGTATTCTTCTGGCAGATATACCCCTCCCCAGGGGCTGAGTTTTGTCAATTATTGATTAATCATTCTCATTCTTCCTCAGGAACCACCTTACCCAAGCCCATGTTTGCCTTGTTGGGGTTGAGGGGACCTGGCCAGTGACTGGTAGATACAAAGGTCTGATCCTCTTGCCTCAATTTCAGACAAAGTTGAAGAACCAACCCAGCTCCAGGGTTCTCCCACAGCAACGCCTTAGCCTTCAGCTGTAACTCTCACAAGGCAGCTTTCTCTGCTGCCCAGATCAGCTGTCTTCCCTCCTCTGCAGGTAGATGAGTCTCTACAGAACTTTCTGAAATATATCTTCAGCCCTCAACTCTCTGTGTCTGATTTTGTTTCCAGAGAACCCAATCTAAGATGTTCCCTCTGCCTCAGTACTTTCCATCATTTCCCCCAAAGAACTTTCTGGAAAGAAAACACTGAGAATTTGGGGGAATGTGGGAAGGGGAAACAGGTGAAGCAAACATCTTCATCTTGCCTGTAAGCACAGGATCTCTGCCCAAGGTTCCATTATCTCACTGTACCATTTCCACACCAGTTCTGGCATCAGCAGCTCTACACACTCAAATTGCCTAAATCTGATTTGAGTCTTCACTGGGGCTGTCACTTCATCCAATTAACTAGGGGTTACAGAAGGATCCACTTGTCATTACAGCAATTCCTTCTCATGTTAAATGCTTCCAGAATCTTAACTACCAATCAGAAGAGATGGTTCTGGTGAAGATGGTAGTACTTCTGTTTCACAGACAAACACAGGCAGGCCCCCCAGCCTGACATACGCTTCCCATGTACAGCAGCTATGTAAATTAGACAGGCCGAAATAAGTGAGGATAGAGTCAGGGATGGAAACAGAACCCAGATGAGGTACGAGGCCAGACCAGTGCTAAGAGTGAAGGTTGGTAACGCATGTGACTCGGAAGCATGGCACAGCAGAAGCATTCAGCTGCTGGGCCAATGTGAATTTACTGCCCAGCTCTTTCTGACCGGCTGTGAGAACTTTCACCAACCCCTGCTCTTCCCCTTTCTCAGGGCTGATCTGCCCCTCACTTCTCTCCAGCCTCTGCTGCTCTCACTCTGTTCACTACAGCCACCTTCAACTTCTTCATCATGCTTCAGCTTCCAGGACTTCCACATCAACACTTCCTTTCTAGAAGGGTCTTCTTGTCTCTAAATGGCTGACATCTTTTCATCCTTCAAATCTTTGATCGAATGTCAGTCCTTCTAAGAAGGCTGTCTTGTCTGCTTACCAAAATGAGTCTGCTCACTTCTCTGTCTGTTTTATTTCAGAAAAAGCCCTAATAACAATTTGCTACACTATATTGGTCCATGAACTCTTTCAAAGTTCATCTCTACCTATAGAACGGCACTTTACCATATAATAGAGCCAGATATGGCATTTTGAATCAAAATTTGAACTAGATGAAATTAAATTGAAAATCAACTCCCTGCTCATTACAAGAACTTTGTAGCCACAGTTCTCATACCGCACAGATTGAGAACATTGGCACCATGGCAGAAAGGAAAGTCCCGGTCTACAACATGAGCTTTGGCCAACTCTTCTGTCTTTGGGAATTTATAATAGTGCCCCGTGTATATAGTAGTCACTCAGTAAATTTTTGAGAATATAGATAACAAACAACAAATATTTTAAATAGAGGTATGTTCGGAAGAGAGAATGCTCATATCTGTTTTGGAAAGCTCAATAAGTTTTCGCAGGGTGGTATCTAAATGGATCTTTGAAGGAGGCTGAGAGGAAGGTGAAGGGCCACAAAGCAAAGAGAAGGTCAGAAAGAAACCCACTGAAGGATGATGCATTGCGCCATTTAATGTTTGGAGATTTGGCAAGTTTCTGTTGCAGGACTCAGGTCTCCTCTCTTCAAAGTCTAAGGCCTGAAGGTTCATGGCACAAATACTTGCCTCAGGTTATCGAATTTAAATGTGAACCAGTAAAGTACATCTTCCATAGGAAGAAAAATATTCTGACTACTGAAATTTGAGGTGAAAAGAAATGTTCATATTTCAATAAACAGAGAAAGATCCCTATTTTCTTCAGGCCTACATCCTCCTGGCTTGACACAAATGTTAGCGCAATACATGACACAAGAGCACCAAGCATTGATGTAAAGATGGGCAAACAAGAAAGCTGATCTCTGAAGAAGGTCTCTAGGCATGACAACTCAAGGATGCCGCCTGACACAGAAGTGAAAGTGCCCATTCATAGGGTGGCATATGTCTGCTTTCAAGAATCTGTGCAAAGACACAAGGTTTAACCACCTGACCTCTACATAATGTGTGCAAGCTGACAGCCCACTGGCAACAGGGTGCCTCAGCCTCAGCAGGGAGCTGGGGTGGCAGGGGGAGGACCAATTCTTGTGTTTATGTCCTTTAGGCGAGGCGGGTTCAGTCTCTCCTGAAAGACGTGATCATTTATGCAAGCAAACAGATCAAAACATGATACAGGCAGGAACTCCCACCGCGCGCTTGGCTCTTTGCTTCACCCTGTGAAGATGAAAGGAAGAAGAAACAAAAGACTTGGAGAGTGGAGCTGGTCCGAGCCCAAGAAGCTGCTGCGCAATTCACAACCTTAGTGGCCCTCTTGCTGGTGCCCTCCTCAATGCTGGCCTCGGGTCTTTTGCTGAAAGAGGCAGGTCAGCTGGCGCTGGCTGGGGAGCTCATTAGCACCTCATCAGAGCCAAGGGCTGCCTGCTTTCCAGGAGGCATTTTGAACTCTCAGTTCCATGGCTTCCTTGAAATCAATACAATGCTTTGCAGAATCTCTATGTCCTGCCCTCATAGCCATCAGAGGCTGCAGGCTTGTAAGGAGAACCTTTTGAGTTTATCAACACATACATCTTTGCTTCACAGGAAAGAGCATTCCATCTTTTGCATCTTGATCTTTTGAACTCATAGCACAGCAGAGTTCAGAGCCTGGGAAAGCTGACCGAGGACCAAACTCTGAAGCCAGGTCCCCCACTTAGTCGTAGGGCCAGTCCTATATCTCAAATGTACTTGTTAAATGTTTCCTTTGCTGGCTGAGTGGGATTTTAGCTACTTTGCATGTGATTACAACTTAAGGAGGCTCCAGACACAGCCCAGTAGCGCCCAAGCCTCTGGAGACCATCACTACAGCTGATCCCCTTACACTGGGGCTCCAGAACTTGCAAACCTCGGGGATAATAAGGCCTGAGGAATGCTACTAACTCCAGTTTGGCAGATACAGCCTTCCAAGTCAGGTCCTCTCTGTAAAGTGGAAGAGTGTAAAGAGCCAGTCTTCTCCCTTCCAGACACCAGTGTGAGCTAAAGTGGTAGAGTTCTTTTGTGCCTCTTAAGGGTCTCCAATAGTATCACCCTTAATATTCAAAAGCCCACAAGATGTGCTGTCCTTCCAGTCCTACCAATACAACATAATAGAGAGCGGATGCTGTTGGTTGCTTGAACCGGATTACAGAAGTCAGTGCCTGGCAGGATTCAAGGAAAGGATCTAGCATAACCATACATGCAAAATGGAATAATACAGCTTCAGAAAATTTATTGAAGAGTTGTATCTTAATGCACTGTATTAGTCAGCTTTTGCACAGTAACAATCCTAGATCTTCATGATACGCACAGATTATTAATTGTTCTTACAGTTGTGGATCAGTTATGATTCGGATGGGTGTGGCTCTGGGTTGAGTTCAAATATGTTCCATTTATCCCTTCTTCAATAAACTAGGCTGAGGCAGCAGATGCTACCAGGGACAAGTTTTACTAACTTTTCAGTAGGTAACAGGGAGAAAGAGAGCAGAAATTCATGATGCCTCTTGAAGCTGCTTACAAGTACTTGTTTTCTGTTCCTTCTGCTCCCCTATGTGTTATAGCCAACCTCAAAGTCAATGGCGCTTTGTCAAAAATCAACAGGTGGTAGATTCTGCCCTTAAGGTAGAGTCAAACTTTGCAGAACAAGAACACAATTTTCCCCTAGTCCTCAACAAGAATCAGACAGAATCAGACAAACATTAGGTACTGACAACACTGGGATCGTGATTGGAATAGCATTTGCTGAGGACTCCCTGGAGCTCAGAAAAAGCTGGGGCAGGAGAGGCATAGCCTGGAGGACTGGAGAGGCCTGGAAAGTTCAGCTCTTCCACTGGGTCAAGGCTGACTCTAAGAACTGATGGAGCAGTGGTGCCTGGAGGAGGAGAAAAGGCTTCAGCCAGGTCAGGAGACACCCAGATGTCCTTGGGACAAGCAGGCATGGGAGGAGGCAGCAATCCATAGAGAAGTGACTTCATGCAGTCAGAACTCGACCCCAAGGCCCTCAACCTCTGGTCTCATAAATCCCCTCTCCACTCTCACCAGGAAGGAGAACATTTTGAGATTGGGTTGATTCCTTTCTACATGTTTTTTGTTAAAAAAACATCTTTCAGTGTTTATTTTTACTTCTTTTAGATGGAAGCTTAACTCCAAAAATAGACAGTCTTTTTCAGTAGCCCCATCATTAGCACTTGCTACAAACACTGGGTCCCCCACACATGGAACTACAGCGCACCACTTGAAAAGAGCAATTACAACAGAAGTCTCCTGTGGCCTGGTGACAGCAGCGCCTATGGTCCCCACAGTCTCCCGAGGCCATGGCTGAGATCCAGGCCTTCCCTAGAGCAGCCAAGGCCCAGGCGGTGAGAGGGATGTGGTTTGCTGCTAGCAAGCTGGCAGCTGCCGCCCTGTGTGGCCCATGTGTCCAGGCATGTTCTACCTCAGAAGAAAGTGTCACTCGTCCCACCAGCTCCACCTCTGTGTGTCCTTACTCAGTTCACTTTACCCCACTGAGTCTCTGGTTCTTCCCCTAGAAAGTTAAAGTCATAATTGTGGATTCTCTGGGACATATTCCTCATTTCATACACATTACAGAGCTTTTTGATTTCATGAGACCAGCCGCAAGCAGAGTTCCTTTTACATGCAGTGATCTTAAAAATAAAAAAAGTCAACTGGATGCAACTTTTGGCTTTCAGAGATAGTAATCTAAAAGGGGTTCCTTCCGTGTAAATAAAGAATTGGGGACCACTGGTGTAGCTTATGAAGGTGGAGAAATCCTCCCTGTAGAGGAAATGGTCAGACTGAGCTATGAAAGGGTTGACAAAGTAGGGAAGAATATTCCAGAGGCAAAGGGCAGTTGGTGCAGAGGCATAGAGGCTATCCATACTTATTTCAGATGGCGTCCCAGTCCAGGATGAAATGGAATGGTCTGGAGGAAAAAAAGACTGTTAAGAGCTCCACCTCTCTCCACAAAGAGGCAGTAAGTACTTGAGAAATGTCTTGCAAATCTACAACAAATGTCTCCTGAGTCCTCCACACGCCAAAGACAAGGGGCATAGGCTGAGCAAGCAAAGACCCAGTGCCTCTTCTGTTGGAGCCCATGAACTAAGGAACTTGGCGTATTTGCTGCCCCATGCACAGTTCAGAGAGGTCGCTTTGGATGGCAAGGCAAAACTAAGCACAAGGACAAGTCTTGTAGCAGTGGGAGACTAAAACCCACCTGACGTGCTTGAGAAAGGAGGGTTCATGGAAGAGCCAAACTGAAGCCGGCATGTGAAAACTGTGGCCAGAGTCATGGGGCCCAAGTCATGGCAGACCCCTTCCGTGAGCCTAGGGGCAACAGAGGGTGGGGAAGGCTCTACCTCATACTAGAATTCGGAAGGGATCTGAAGAGGGGACCAACCCTGACACATGGCAGAAGGGGAGTAAAGAACCGGACCCCACTTCTTAGTACCAGACACGGCCTCATCACACTCTGTCTGCTATCGCAGGTGGTCACTTCACGTGTGTGCGGAGACATACACCTGCACTGCATCATAAAAGAAGGGGTCTGCATTCTGCAGAACTGAAGACATACAAAAATAACTCAGAAGAAATTGGGAGGGAGGTCTCCAACTTATTAAGTATATGTGGGTGTCATGGATAAAATTGTGTTGCCCAGAAAGATATGTTTGAGATCTGACCCCCAGTACCTGTGAATAGGTAAACCTAGGGAACTACTGCAACAGCAGACTGAAAGTTTACCACTGACTCCCTTAGGGGTGGTGAGCGGAAGCAGCCCAGTTCCTGCATTCAGAGACACCAGACTCCACCTGGCAGGACAGGCCCAGGAGGTGGCTGGAGTGAGGAGCTGCCAGCTCTTGTTTTGTCACCTCTCACCCAAGAGATCAGTCTCACCATGCTCACCTTACAGATGTGACAACAGGCTTGCTAAAACATGGTGGCACATCCCAGTCACAGTGGAGAGCACCAGAGCTGGCACCTGAATAGGAGCCGTGCTATGGCTTGCTTTGTGCCACACAATTACATGCAGCAGCTCCTGTCCACCAAGCACACACTATTTAGAGCCAAGAGCCACACTCTTGGTTCTTTCTAAAATTATTTCACTTATTAAGTCATTTCCCTCTGTTCTCTCCCACTAAAATGAACATTTCAAAACAGGAAAAGCCTCTCCTGTATGCCTTTAGAAGAGTTCTCAGACATAATAGGCACTTAATACATCGCACTGATAGATCAGTAAATAGAGACATTTGGAGACTGAAGTCATATCTCCCAAGGTATATATTTCTGTACTGACTTTAAAAAGTAGTAAGCAATAGTAACTACTTGCTGTCTTTGATCACAGAGAAGTCACAGGAAGATACTAACTTTGCACACTGTCCCAGCCTCAGCCCTACACCTCACAGCAGCGGGGTGGACCCACCCCAAGAACTCCATCAGAGCAGACGTGACTGGTGCTGCCCTTGAAACACTGGCACACCTGCAGCTTCATTCATAAAGAATAAACAAGAAAGCCTTCAAGCAGGAGCCACACAGAGGGTGGATAGATGAGGGGGCGGGAAAGAAGAGGAAGGAGGAACGGGAGCTGAGTTCCTCAGAGAAGACAGCAGTGCCAGAGGAACTGACGAGCGTGGCTGTGGTGAGTGGTGAGCTGGTACCTGTGTATGATCTTTGATCACATCAGAAGTGTGAAGAGAGAGAGGGAAGGGGCAGAGCTGGGCAGGCACTGACAAGAGAACAGATGTAGGGGCCTGAGAGAGAGGAAGATAAGGAAGATATGTGTAATCTGTATGGTGGATCTGCATATGTCAATCTCAACGGATTAAGGAATGCCCTGCAGATTAGTAAAGCAAGCTCCTGGGTGTGTCTGGGTGGGCTTGGAGCAGGGCTTTGGGTACTACACAAGGTCCTCTGCCCAGTCCCTTCTTGCACTGTTCTGCTTTGCTTCTCGACTATGAAGAATTCCTCCACATTCTTCTTGCATGTTTCGGGCCTTGGAGCCAGCAAATCATAGACT
The DNA here is from genome assembly GCA_004025085.1 of Thryonomys swinderianus. Taxonomy (NCBI): domain Eukaryota; kingdom Metazoa; phylum Chordata; class Mammalia; order Rodentia; family Thryonomyidae; genus Thryonomys; species Thryonomys swinderianus. The sequence goes on along the minus strand of PVIC010002034.1, from coordinate 64,300 downwards.
GAAAACACAAGCCAATTAAACTTTCCTCTTTACATTATGGGTGTCAGGTATTGTGTTCATCAATGTGAACGGTGCCTCATATAGAAGGAGAGGCCAAAAAAGACCAAAAGGCAGATGTAGGTATACAGCTCATTTCTGAACAAGTTCAGCCTAAAAGTGGCTTTCCAACAGTGAAACCCATCATAGTAGAATTTAAAGTAGACCATTCCCATTGTTATTTAAGGTTGAAACCAGAGGGTACGAGTATAGTCTGTCAGACTTCAGTCTTTATGTGGTCAAATCCCTCCTCAGAGGGAGGGTCATGTGCCAGGGACTCCATCTACATCCATGCCTTTCTGTCTTCCCAGAACCCTCTTGAGGGGAGAGGCTCCTGCTACTCCCGTCATGAGGGCCTGACTCTTCATGCTCTGGTTCACACTCTGGATATACAACTGGGCACATGACTCTGACTGGGCTGTTCCACGTGCTTCTAAGCAGAATGACTGAGGGGTTTTGGATGCTCAACCATGGCAGGGATGGGTGGAACCCTTTGGTAGTACAGACAGTCAGAATTGGAGAAGACCAAACTCTCTTACTCTTGAGTTTATGAAACTAGAAGTTGTGGATCCAGAGCTGCCAGCCCCTCATTTGGCTCCCCCTCGCCCCATGAGTATGCCAGTAAGGACCAAACAGAATAGGAAATAGAGACAGAACTCTGGTTTCACCATTTGAGCATTGGGATGGCCCTGCACCCAAGGCAGTGTCATGTCCAGTTAGTCCAGAGACTCATGCCCACCACCTCCGTCCAAGCCTCTACCCAGTTAGATTTGAGCTGCTGCCCTCACACTGAGGATCCAAAGAGAGTGTCTCCCTTTCTCTGTCACCATCTTCAAAGCAGCCCCTGCTGAGCCCTCTTAGTATTATGCTGATAGTCACACAGCATTGGCAGGACAAGAGCAGGGTGTAGGTAGAGATATCCAGACTCAGGTAGGTATCAAGCACTAAGGCAGGATGGTTTGATCCTGACAGTGAGATGAGCCCTTCTTCTGAGACAAAAACAGGGGCAGTGAAGAACCATGCGTAATCAAAAGGAATTAAGAACTGGCAAGTGGGACTGGAAGACATGAGATGTGACCAGAAAAATAGGAATCCCTAGAATATGCAAAAAGGTAAGACAACAAATTCTGCATGAGTATCTGGGGTCTGGCTAATTTCTGATGACGACCCAGTAGCAGAAAGTCTTGGGAGTTGGGAGAGATGCTCTCAGGGCTGCCGCAGTACCCTGGCACAAGCCTATAGGCTGCCCACTGATGGCATCAGGGACTAGAAGTCATTCAGGAGTTCCAGTCATGGTTGTATAAGGGAGGACAGAAAAGTTGATAGCTTGGGGTTGAGACAGAAGAGATGGGGCATGAAACTGTTGGAAATACATCAGGCTTGGAGGGACAGGATCTGCCATTTCCTTCCTCTGTACTTATCAAAGAAGAGAAAAAAATAAAGTTAATGGAGCCTGGGACGCAGCACACACCTACACAGATATCTAGGAGTCACCATGGTCTCTAGGCCTGCAAGCCTGGCTAGTCACCTAATGGACTACATTAGCTCTGTTGCAGGGGGTGAAGGATAAAATGAGACAGTGGGGTTACAGGGGTGAGAGGCAAAGTAGAAGCCACAGAGGAGTCTAGGGCAGGAATATCCAAGGACAGGCAGCCCTCTGAGGAGCCAGCCCAGGGCACTGAGCAGTAGAATCAGTTTGATCCCCTTGCTGAGAGTCCAACTCAGCACAGACACTTCTGAACACTGGTAGGCTCCCACAAAAGGCAGAGCGGGGACAATGGCACTGCTCAGATGCTATGGGTCTCTGTCTACTGCATGGCAGAATGAGGATTCTAAGCCCTCAAAATAAGTATGGCCAGAGTAGGGCCAGAGTCCTCCCTACGCATTGAGGTGACTGGGTGAGAAGAAGGGGTCATTCAGGGACCCAAGCTGCTATCTAGACATTCTGCCTGCCTGCATATATTGTCTCCAACAGGAAGAGGAAATAGAATCTCCCATTCAGGAGACCTTCCACGGACCTGCCTAAGAAGAGGCTTATGTTATGTGGCCCATAATTCCTTTGGCCTTATCTGGATGCAGAAGGAAGAGATGTGTAGTCTTCCTGTCAACTCAGAAGGAAAAATAAATGGCACAGAGAACAAAGAATATTGTTGCAAGAGTCTTTGAACTTCCTCAGCTAGAAAGAAGTAGATATCACATGCTGTGATTCCCATTCTTCATTACACTGAACTTCTGAGAACGTGAAGCAAGCAACATCATTCTGCCCTCTTTGCAGATGGAGAAACTGAGCTTCACTCATTTGCAGGGTTTAACTCAACAGCAAAAGGGCAGGTCCAAGAGTCAAACACAACTCTGTTTACTGCTAAATTGAAGCTCTCCACTGCTCTCTAAGAATATGCTCAGTTTCTTGGAAGACACAGCAAATCACAGCCCAGATTCATGGGGCCTCAGTAGCTCCTCCCTCTTGTGTGTAAGAGATCAGAAGCGCAAGCTACAGAGTACTTTCTGCCACTGATTAACTCAAACAGGGGGCCCTCCCTCACTGAGAACAGATGATCAGTCACTCTGCCAGAAACCACATGCTCCCTGCCACTAGGCTGCATTCCATCAGAAAGGAAAAGACTTCTTTTACTGGGTTGAAAGCAAGACGCATCTGCCCCTGGGTACATACAGAAAGCAACAGGCATGCTATTCTGATTAATAATGAAAATCTGGTACAAGCACACTTCATTTTAAGAGCAGACCAAACCCTATTCTCCTTTTCTGTCAGGTCTAGGAAAGCATGAAAAAGGAAGAGAATCACATGCATTAGGAGAAAAAAAAAACTTTAAAGAAGCTAAAAAAATCCACCTGCCCAGGTGGTGGGAAAAGGATTTTATACTATGCCTGCATCCCCAATGAGGCAAAGCAGTACCATTTGTTTCTCTCACTATTTTAGGAATACATTCTGTTGTTTAAGAAAAGGAATTAAGGGAATCATATCTAATTAATACAATGCTCTCTTCAGACAAATAGAGGAGTAGAGGTTCTGAGAAATAGTTACTCAGCCTAAGTAAGAACAGAATAGAAGTCACATCCCTTCTCAGCTAGACCTCTCCTGAGCACTGGCTCTGAGCTCCCTGCAGCGGAAGGAACACATATCAGGCAGGCCCTTGTGTGTGGACTTGTCTAATAATGCAGCCGGGGTGTAGAAACCGCATCGATTATACTGAGAGCCATCACGTCATCTTAGTTCACTTTATGGCACAGACCTCAAGTTAACTGCTCTAGTTTTCTCTTTCACGTGTTTACTGTGCTGCCACAATTTCTTCACGAGTGTCATTTCTAACTGACTTGCAGTGCTTGCTTCGAACTGCACCTCCTCTCCCCACTGCATACCCAGTTGCAGTTTCTAGGCTCACCAACGGGTAACTGGACTCAGGCTAAACAGAGAGCATTCTGGGTGAGAGTGGGCACAAGGAAAGCTCTGAGGCCCCCTCAGCCAACATGGTCTGTGCCTCTGGACGCCTCACCTCTTGCACTGAATCTGACCTCACAGGGAGAGCACCAGTTCTTGAAATACTAGTGGAGGACTCACTATTGAACACATGAGCTAGATGCTCCCTTCACTCCCAGGGTTCCTGTACCACATGGGTCATAGTGGAGGCCATTCCCAAGCCCCTTCCTTAACACACGCTCACAGCATCCCCTTCTGTGTTCTAGAATTTGTAGACTTCACATCAGTGAATAATTGGGGAGGTAGCTCCCCAAATGATAATCGTTCAGCTTTCAAGTTATACAGAATTTAGACTTTTGGTCCCAGCATCAATAGAAGAGGGAAGAAGCATTGTCCTATTCATTTCCAAGTAGACAAGATTATTCAGGTTGAAAAGGAAAGCCCAGGGAAGTGGCTCATGGCTTTTCTCTGTCCAACTTGGATTAACTAGGATAGTATTAGCTACAATAACAAAAAGTACCAAGGCACTCCAAGCTTAACACAATAATAATTTGCTATTATTTAAATAACAGGCCTACTTAGGAGACAATTTTCTTCCCCAAGGTGATTCATGGGCCCACGCTGTTCAATATTTTGACTCGCTTCCTAGGAACTTGAAGTCATCTGTTTGCAGCCAGACAAAGAAGGAGAGAAAATGCAGTAAATCATGACCCACTGTTTAAACTCCTTGACCCTGAAAGAACATGCAGAACTTGTGCTCATGTTCTTTGACTGGAACTAATCACAGTCTCCAAGTTTGAACAAGGCAGGTTGGGAAATGTAGCCCTTGGTTACCAGGATCAGTCCACACAGCTTGGTGGGCACTTAGCCAGCTCTATTGGCTGAAACTTAGTGGGAGTTTCTTAGAAATGTCAGCCCTGGGGAGTCAGTCAGTATTTTCCTTGCTGTGTTTCAACAGGCATTTGATGAGAAAATGGAAGAGAGGAAACTCACTGCATAAGTAATCCAGTAGTCCAATGTTAAAGATCTGGATAAACTGAAATACTTCTCCATAGAGGCATGAAAGCTTCCATGTTCTCCTGCATCTGATAATCCTCCTGGACTGAAGCCCAAAAGTTTGTAGCTGAACACTGGGACACCAGAGGTAAGTAGGAAAGGGGTATGGAGCAGGGCTTCTCAACCTCACAGTTGCCCTTTGGGGCTTAGTCTTTCTTTACTCCAAGAGGCTGTGCTGTGTATTAACAGGATGTTCAGGACAGATTCCGAACTCCACTTGAAGTAGGTTCCAACCAACTGTGAGAGTCAAAATTGTCTCCAGGCAGGATGGCCCCCAAGGTGGAAGAATCACTCTCACTTCAGAACCACTGGCTGAGGTAAGGACTGCATGCAACTTTTAGAGAAGAATTAGGCTGCAGTGAGGGGACGGAGGGCATCTTTCCAAAGCTGGAGTCCACTCTGAGCTAAACCTGAAACTTCAGCCTCTAAAAACAGTATTCTACATAAGTCTGCCACAGAATAAAGCATTATGGAAAATTAGATAGAATTGGGAGCATCGAACATAGTCTTACAGCAGAGAGAAGACAGAGCTGGGCTGCCTGACTGAGAGGCTGAGCAACAGGACTTCAGCACCTCCATCAGCAACTCAGGCCCAGGGTAAAGACTGACTACAGTCACACACACATACAGCCAACGTGGTGTCTGCCATACAATAAATGGTCCACAAACGGTGGCTAACTACAGCCTACGCAGCCTGTTCCATGGCCCTAGATCATTCTTCCATTTGATCACAGGAGGGTAATGTTGCAAGTGAATGAGGATTTAATGCAATTGCCATTTGATTTAATTTCCAAATGCGTTAAAACTGTTAATGCAACACATCAGCATGCAGCTGATGAAGTAGTCAAAATAATTCAAGGAAACCAATACTTGTCAGGTTTTATTTATCCACATTTACGCTTCTTTAAAAATAAGCTGGTCTTTGTGCCTGTATAGAGTGTAATATACATCGATATTTCCCAGTGAGCTTCCCCCACACACATATGTTCAAGTTAAATTTCTCACTTTGCTCCCATCTGTCATTTCTCTTTTCCCATGAAAAGCTAATGGGGACATTATTGAAGAGTGAGGAAGCCAGAGACTAAGGTGAGGTAGCTTGCAAATGTGTGAGGACAGAAGCTGGTAAAGAACACAGGGAAACTAGCATCTCTGATTCTCTAACCCTCCCCCCAATCTAGAGGAGCTGACACCAGGACCCCACTGTATAACTAGACAGTCACAAAATGACATTTTGAATGTTCAAGTTAACACGGGGCAGATTGGTATTTGAAACCAATATCTCTGATTTGCAATCTCTGTGTTCTTGACAATTACAATTATGGTTTAAAAAATGATGCAATCCATTCATAAAAATAACACTAAAAAAAAGAAAAACAAAACAAGAACCTGAACATTTAGGTATTTTCTAATAGGGATCAAAGTATGCAGAAATGAGGATGAGAATGTGAAGGTTGTTTTTTTGTTTTTTGGGTTTTTTTCCTCTAAAAGCCGAAGTCAGGCATAAAGTAGTAGAGGAGAGGAGGTGGACTAAATTGGATGTGAAAATGGTTAAACTTTTAGACAAAGATGGAGGCCCGTATATTCCCTAAGGCAGGACTCTTGGCATTATAGGTAGGGTTCAGCCTGAGGCAAGTCCTTCCTGAAAAGGAACTGAAGGAAGTAGGGTTTATTTTAAATAATCATGACCATAATCACGGACCATAATCTTATGGTCAATGTAAGTTTGCGTAAGCAGTATGACCTGGGTGAATCCACTGAAAACCAATAATACAACCAAAGCAGGTTAAGGGAAGGTCACAGAGGAACACAGGGAACTATGCTTACAGCTTTCACAGTATAAAGAAAAATGCTAACACTTAAAGGACAAGCTGAAGCCAGAGGCAGGAGGAAAACCAGAAGCTCCAACAACAATGAGAGAATAAGAAAGAAAGGATTGTCCCTGATCACATCAGATAATAAGCCTATTCATCACTTTAAACAATTACTGTTGCTTTGTGGTGAGAACATTCAGATCTCACCCTATGCCCCATAAAAACGTAAACCAACTACATTTATCTCAATCAAAATAAAATAAAACTGTAAAAACAAAATTTTGAAAAGGAAGAGATGGTGAAGGGCCTTTGGGGCAGCTATATGCTTGTGAAGAGAGAGCTTGGACCCAGCAGCAAACACAAGGGACAGATCCTCTCTGTCTGGGAGCTTCTGTTCTAGAAAAGATGGGTGGTACACTGCTGTAGTGTGAGTCTTGAATGGCCTCACAAAAGTCCCCCAAGGGTTTTGTTCCCAGGGTGAAGTTCCTGGGGACAGTAGAAACTTTAGGATGTGAGGCCTAATGGGAAGTCCTCAGACTTGGGGGGGGGTCCCCTTGAAGGGCGGTTTCTTCTTCCTCTTTCTCTTCCCACAAGAGCTCAGTAGTTTGCCCCACGACGTGCTGCCCATCAGTGCCTTTGGCATGCCTATTAGATACCCAAAGGAACAGCCCTGTCTGGTCTTGGGCAGGAACCACCAAAACGGAAAGGCAAAATAAACTTTATTTCTTATAAGTTAATTACCTCATGTATATTGTTATTGTGATGGAAAGTTAACAAATGTCCAAATAGATGGAAATGACAATATCAGATAGTAAATGATGAGTCCTAGGCAGAAAATAAAAATGTGGTATGTAGGGCAGGGGTTGGAATAGGGTGGGAGTCCTTTTAGAAAGTGAGTCGGGGAAGGCCTCCTTGAGAAGCCATTGCTATAGCAGAGAAATGAGTAAACAAAACAAATGAGCCACATAACTATGTGAAAGAAAAGCATTTCAAGCAAAGACAAAACAGCAAGTGCAAAGGTCCTAAGGTCAGAAATAGCTTGGTATGGTTCAAAGGAGAGGAAATGAATCAGCATGGCTACAGAAGAAAGTAAGAAGACAAATTCAGGGCTGGGGCCAGGAATCAAAGAGACAGAACAGCCATGTGTAGAGGCCATGGTGAGAATTCTAGATTTTATTCCGAGGCAGGTAAGAACTGTTTGTTGGCAGGTGTGTTCAGGAAATACTGTGCTATCACTCAGTGCTGTGTAGAGAATAGACCTCAATGCCTCCAAAGCGGCGCAGGGAGGAAGGAAGTTCACCAACCTCTGGTCCAGGCTTTGGAAAGGCAGAAGTAATGGGCCTGAAGTAGACTTGGCAGGTAGAGTTATACCCAGGACAGAAGCCAGCTCAGTCTGTTGTACTGAAGCCTAACCACTGACAAATACAGGTCCTTTTGCTTAAGGACTGGCAGGAAAGGAGAATCCAGGTCTGGGGGGCCTTTTTACTGCTCCAGCAGCTGTCCAAGTGCACTGCTCAGCATGATGCCAGCTTTATCCTTTCTCCTGGCACATGCTTTTCCTCCACCGCCACTCTCACTGAGGAGGCGGCAGTAAGCAGCCTTGGTCACTCGGAAGGCTGTGGCTGCTGCATCGGCTGACACATCCTGCCTCCACCTGGGTCTTTACTACTTCAGTGAGCGCTGGCCAACTTCCAGCTCTCACATCATTGAACCTCATTGGCCACAGACTCGCTCCAAAGCCCCAGGACCCTGTTCCCAAGTGTAAGCAGGAGATGAGCACCTTCAGGCATGGTCCTCAACCAATGCTGGAGGGATTAGTATATAAATACCCCAACTCTTTTGTGCCTCAGGAGTTCCACACTGATCCATATAATTCCCCAGGAGCACTGAGTTCCAGACGTCCACAGTGGCCAGTTGGTGAAAATGCCCCCTTTATTGGATGCCCTTTTTCACCTCCTTATTTCTCCGCATTCCCAGTATTACGCACTCAGACTTCTGCTCCTAGTCTGCTTCTTGGGCTAGCAGTCCCTGATGCCCTGTATCTTCTCTCCTCTTGCAAACACAGGCTATGCCTTTGGCCACACCAGCTGCCTGAGAATGGCTTTTCATGGGCACAGCCAGTTCCACCCAGGAAAGAAGACCTGGACACACAGTTCCGGTCTCACAAGTGCAACACACTATTAGCTACAAACAGGGCTGTGGCAGAGCCCCCTGATCCCTCCAGCTCCTATTCTGGTCTGCAAATATCCCCCTGCCTACATTTCCACTCCCCAATATGCCTGCTACTCATGTCTCAAGACTAGTCCAGGCTGTCCCCTGCTCACAATACTGCCAGGCCATGGGATTCAGCTCAGAGAAGGCTCTACTTCCAGACTCTTCCAGACTGTACTGATTATTCTATCCTCTAGATTTCCTCAGCTCATATCTGAGTGCAGGACCCACTGAAATGGATTTTGCAAGAAACATGGGATAGGAGGGAACGGGCTCAGCTTTGCCACTTGTAAGATGCGTGACCTTGAGAGAGCTCCGTGGCCTCTCCGATTCTCCATCCTTTATTTATAATAGGGGATGCTAACAGGCTTACATCATGTGGTTATTTTTAAGATTGGTAAACTAGTGCAGCAGGTGCCTGAAAAAACTTCCCTGGCCATGTGCCAGAGATTTTCATGTATTTTCCTGCCAGCCCACAAGCTTATCCTAATACCTGGCCCCTGGTTGGGCTCAATAAACGTTATTACACAAATGAGTACAGAAAAAGATGTGTCCGATACTCTGGCTATTCTCTTTCAGCCAGAGGGTATAGAGTCAAATCACTACAGAACCAAACTCAGGAGTGAAACAGGTCAAGTTAGAAGAGTGGTCAGCTGTGAAGCATGCGCCTCTGGAACTGGGCAGCCTGCTGCTGCCAACCTAGATGTGGGCTTGGTGTGGCCAACCTGACATGGCTCCAAGAAGTGTTTGAGCATCGAAACGAAACATTTAAAGATAAAGGAAAAGGATCAAGAACAGAGCATGCAATGTTAGTAAAGCATTGTGCAACTGATCTCAGCCAGTGGGCTCGCTCTGGTGACCTCAGTCCGCCTTCACCAGGAGGGGACCTCAAGATGATCTAAAATTAAATTTCCACAGTGCAGGATGGTACTCCTTGAAGCTGAGATAGTGAAAAATTGACAGTCTGTGGGCAACATCCTTTAATAACGATGGTAAAAATATGATTATTGGTCGTTACACACCTCTTTTAAGGGAGACTTACCTTGTACTTGGATTTGAACATTATTTTGTCTCTCTGTCATAATGACCCAATTAGGCATGTTCATGCCATTTTACAGATAAGTGAAGTAAGCTCAGTAGTACACGTGTGCTTTACCTGAACCAATGCAGGCAGCTGGGAAGAAGACTGAGACTGAAAGTCTGCTGTGTTTCATTTCAGTCTGCAATCCCTACCCTTGTTCTTACTAAAGTGCCTTAGTTGGAAGTTGCATTTAAATACAAACTCTTGATGATCAGCGCTAATATTGTGGCTTTTTTGAGGCAATAACCTCACCCAGATGAATTCTGAGCCCACAATAGGTTGTTACAAGGAGTTGGAGGACCGGTTTAAAAATCAGTACTAACAACCAGCCTATGAATTACATTTTCACCAGGATGCTTTGGTCAAAGACATTATTGTCCCATATCAAGCTAAAATGCTTGAAAATGAGCCATCTGGAAAATGAGAAATGGGGAATAAATAGGTACCCTTATGAACACTGCATGGAACAGCTACGCTAAGGGGGTAAGCTGTGGATTGAGTGAACCTCCAATACAGTCATCTGACACATACCTAGGTACTTGATCACAACTCGGTGAGCAGCTCTTCAGCATTAGCTCCAATTCACCTCCATTGTGGTCTGCACATCACCCAGAGAATTTGATGTCAGCAATTCTCAAATTCACTGGCATTTTCTGAGACTCTAAGCTTTACCATCCCAGGAGGACATGTGAGTCCCAGCCAGCCAGCCACCCCTGGGCTCACCTGTGTGGGGAGAGACACACCAGCCCAGACCTCTGTTGCTTGGCTGATGTGAGCACCTGCCATGGAAGCCATCAGAGTGGGCCTGGCTCCAGGCTCCACAGGCACTGAGGGTCCCAGTGAGCTCCCTGCTGTAATACAACCTGAAAGAATGATGCCAGTGAGGTGACGGCCCACTGGGCCTGATGGGTCTAGATAAGATGGGGCAGCTACTAAACATTCTTGTCCGTGGCAGACACAGAAAGAAACCAGAGAACTCAGACCTGCTAAGACCCTATGGCTCAAATGTTCCTATGCCTACATTTTCCCTTTCTTCCTTTCCCTTATACTCATTTGTATACATGGGGAGAGAACACAGGACGACCACTTTGCAGAGGCCTAATTGTTTCTCCAAGAACACAGAAGAACTAATCAAGTTGACACCTGAGTCCAGTTTTCTATTCCACCTTTTCTTTGCTTCCTTACTAGAAAATCCCACCTCCATGGGCCACTTGCTTGGCTTTTAGCAAACATTTTAGAACATGCACATCAGGCACTGTTCTGAGAACTCTTACATCTATTACTGACTTTGATCCTCACGGCACCTCTGAGGGAGGTAATCCCATTCATGGTTTCCGGAGGAGTCTGATGAGGCCTGGAGAGGTTTATGTCTTGTTTAAGGGCACCAACTGGGATAAGATGGGGGCAGGATCTAAACCCAAGAATCACAGACAGTGTTGAGAGCCCAGAGTCTCTCCTGCTGCTGAACTAGAGACAAATGGAGGAAACCTGTGTGCACACAAACTGCAGAGAGGTAGTTTTCTTCTGTGACAGCCCAGGGTCAGCCAAAGGCTCTGAGTGCTTTAACCCATACCATTTGTGTGAAATATAAATTTACCAGCACTCAAGAAGAGGAAATGTGAGCTACGGTCTTCTCCACAAAAACAGGATTTCAGTATCCTTTTGGTGCTATTTTGCAGATTTTCTTTCTTCCCTAGAAAAGGAAAGACTAATATTTTCCCCTTGATTTTTTTTTTTACAATTACTTCAGTATTAAAGTGCTTAAGCATCGTGGCTCAGCAAACACAAAGAGCTCTTCAGGCAGAAGCAAGTCATTCTCCATGTGCCAGCTTGCCCCAGATCTCCTGTTCACTGCCTTGCAGTGGTTTCTGGGCACACCTGGGTGACAGGTTTCTTATTCTCCAGGTTGTCCCCACCTTGCACTGCTTGCTTTGCTTGGATACCATGAGCTCTTTAGGAGTGGCTGGGTGTGAGTGTGCAAGCACACATAGGAAGCCATGCACAGGAAGAGGCCAGATTCATTTCTCCTAGAAGTGAGCCAGGAGTAGGGTGTGTGGGATTCAAAATAGCAAGTTATCTACACAGGGTTGGGGACTCCTGTGCTAAGACCTACCCACTTGGCTCCTATCTGTGCCACTTTGACACATGATACCAGGTGCCAAGAAGGTCATAATCTCCAAGGCCTCTACATGTGGCCAAAATAAAATTAAATCAGACTCAATTCAGACCTGAGCTCTGCCTCTCAACCTGGTTGTGCCCATCCTCTCCACTATAAAATGAATTGAAATACAACCAGTGTTCACAGTTGCAATTAAGACTAAATGAGACAACATATGTGAAGGGACTTCTCTATATTCAAGGAGCCAAGTTGTGTCTTATCATCAACTGAATATTAAAGTGAGTAAAAATGGGCACTTAAAAAGTGATATCCTATGCTAAAAATGTAGATGAATTACACCAAAGTGAAATAATAAAATGAGACCAGTGGCTGGGAATTCAGTGGTGTTGTACATGCCTCATAAGTAGAAGGTCCTGAGTTTGATCCTGGTACTGGAAGAAAAAAATCCCCCAAATTAAAATGAGACCAGATTACAGACAATACAAACAAATCCACCATTGTCTGCTATGAAAGAGGCTGGGTTCCACTCAGCTATCACTGACCCTAGAACAGCAAGGGCTGCTGGTGAGTGTTCAGGCAGCAGTGGTCTCTGGGTCACAATGACAGACCCGGCCACTGCACAAAGAGCCAGAGGCAGCACCCATTCCTCCTTAAAAGGATCAGGCTGAACAACCATACAGGGGGAATCACTTTCCCAGGACCACCTCTCTAAATCACGACACTGATCCTTCTCCACATTCTCTGTCCCAGAAGCCTCTGAATCTGACTCCCTGCGTGTCCTGTCCTGCAGGTGAAAGGTAGACATGGAAAGAATAAGCCAAGTATTTTCTGGTTTCATTTGTCTGTAGGTGAAGCCTTCAAAATGCAGCACCAACTCCAAGACACATCTGCCCTATTATCTCATCATCAACTTTGTACCAGACACCAGTGCTCCTAAGACCGTGGGAAACATGACAGAATACAACAGTTCCTCTCCTGGGGCTCCAGTCTGGAGTGGAAGGTCAGCCATGAAAGAGGTATAATGAGCCTTCCAGGGAACAGCTCAGAAAATTACATATTCACTGAGTATTTGAAAGCCCTGCAAAGGCCACTGTGTCACACAAATCAATCTTACAGCACAAAAGAGCAAGGATACGAGCCTAATGTGATCAAAGTGATGGCTTCTTTTATATATTAATAGCAATGAATATAAACAAATTTAAAGACGGTATTTTTGTATTAGTTGTTGCGTTTATGTCTGCCTAATTTGTTGATCTTCAGCTTAAGTGTTCATGACATTATGGTGATGAAATGAATCCCTGCTGAGGCCAATAATTCATTTGCTTATCCATTATTCCACATATTTCTTTAAGGCTGAGCCTTATAATATGACTGACTGCAAATCAAAACAGTCAAGCACCAGGAAGTCCACATGGTTCAGCGCACACCAAACCCACGCCAGTCATTGCACTAAATGGCAGACTTAGGACAAGAGAGATCATGTGCTTCCTGTCACAGAACTTATATCCTGGAAGACAAGAAAGAAATCACCCTGTAAGCAAAAAAAGAGAAACTATTGCTGTGAAGTGTGATCAGAGCTATAGAATTGGGATGAGACAGAATGTGATTACCAAGAGAGGAGCCAGGGTAGTTAGCTGGGAGTACACATCTTACTGACTCTCACACTGAAGCTTCGGTGATGACCCATGATCAGCCACGTGAAGAGCCATCTGGACTCAAGATGGCTTGGAACAGAGAACCTGGCACATAATCCCCATCCTGGCTCTGGTCAGGTTACATGGGAACCAACAAAGAGAGGTCAAGGTTTCCAGAACAATCCATTCTTTGATTTAGAGGGCAACTGTAAAGCCTTCTACAGCATCTATTGATGCTTTGTTCACTTCAAACACATCAGCCATCCTTCTATAGCTGGTATAATATGAGCAGCTTCATTATTTCATCACTAAATTATGCTATATTGAGATTTTAATCGATGAACATAACAATGAGTACATTCATATGCTGTTGCTGCCAGTATAAATTGTCAAACTGTATTTTTTTGTAAAAGCAATATTGCAAAACAAAGAAAAATCCATCAAGATCCTCATATTCTTTGGCCCACCAGTTCTACCTATGAGAAATTTATCTTAAGGAAAGAAACTGGTTCCATGGAATAAAAATTTTCTCTTCAGAAGAGCCACATCAAGGTGTTAATTGTACACCCAAGGGAAAGAAAAAAACAAAAACACCTGGAATTACCTTAATGACTGCAAAGAGGGGAACTTTTAAAAATAGGAAAATGGCTGGGCATGCTGGCTCATGCCTGTCATCCCAGCACTCGGGAGGCAGAGACAGGAGGATTGCTGAGTTCGAGGCTTGCCAGGGCTACATGGTGAACTCAGGGCCAGTCTAAACTACAAAGCAAGACCCTATCTCAAAAAAAAAATAGGAAAATGCATTTGATGAAATAGTATATGCCCATTAAGCATGATAACATTACACAGAGCTTCAAAAATGAGTGGGATATTCAGCTTCTTGAAAGAAGCAGAAAAGGAAACAACATGGATATTTTAGTGGAAAACTTGTAAATAGCACCTCAAGGTGAACAAGAACAAGACAAGTGAAAAGAATTGAATCAAGGCTCATGGAGTAGAGGTTATTTATTTTAAAAGTCCTCCCAAAATATTGTCATTGTATTAAATTTTAAATTTAAGATCCCTCAGAAACAATCCTATGAGAACACTATAGGAGAATGTCACCAGAGCACAAGGACATTTGTGCATCCTGATTTTTAATATAAAATAAAGCCAAATTTGGAGATGTCCTCTGAGCTATATATCCCATGGTTTTCTGAGTATGTAACCTATCCGTAAGACTCAATTTTGAATCAAATACTGCACTGTTGCTTGATTTTATAATTGTTTTCCCTCTTTGGGGATGTGTAGGTCAAGGAAGATGGGGTGATTGGAAACTCCTGTCTCATGCTACTGCAGGAGAGGGGTCTTTAATTTCCGTGAAGGGATAGAGCAGAGGAGGCCCAGACTGTCACTCCGACTGGCAGTGTGGGCTGCTGTCACTCACCTTTCACAATCAGCTCTGCGTAGTTGGAAACGCCAGAGCCACCGTCCGAGCGGATCACGCAGCGGTATTTGCTGACACTACGCTGGGCAGTGTCTGCCACGCTGACTGTGGCTGAGAAACGCCTGTGGTTGACCACCCGAGTGACCATGAGGGCCGTGTCTCTTCCATTCCACTGCTGTAAGACACAGAAAGAGAAGGAGAAAAGTCATCATCACAGGGCTTCCACCGACCTCCAGGGTAGATGCCCCCAGCCCTACACTCCTGGGGTCTTGAACTTCACACTACTCTCAAGGCTCTAGCCCTGGTTTGTGCTAGTGATCTGATTCAAGGTAAACCGTTCTAATGATCTGACTTAAGGGGACATCTGGTAGCAAGAAGACGAGGCAAGAGCCACTAAAGATCTCCTTAGCTCTTTGCTCAGACTTCACTCAAGGTGAAGCTACAGCTATTGCACCTTAACTTCTAGCTCCCTCCATCTCTCAGGCAGAAAACACAGCATTACCCCAGACACACTTGGTTGGATGAGTGAAAACCCAGCCTGCCAGAGTGCTAATAAACAGCCTCTCTTCCAGTCTCATAGCTGGTGACCTGCGGCCCCAGACAAAGACTCTAAGCCTCACCTATACCAAACTGTCACAAGGAATAGGGGAAATGTCAGAGACCTTTCCTCCTTGCCATGAGCTCCTTCCTCTGCTTGTACTGTGCTGTCTTGCTCAACACCCACATTCAGCTCTTCGTTAACCCTGGTAAGTTCTCACAGCTGTCACACCACCATCTGAAACCAAACCATGTCTTTATATGTAGTAAACTTTCCACACATCTTTGCCTGCAAATGTTCCTTCTTTACCCTGGGAGCTCCCCAAATACAGGCATTTACTCTTTCATTCCCAGAACTAAATTGGTAGACACTTCTAGCATCACGATGAATACACATGGTGTTTTGTCTCTAGCTTCCTGAGTTTTAAGGGTGATATTCTGTTAGAATTAACTTTCACAGTTGCAAACTATGATAATGGGGAAAGCACATGCATGTGAATATTTATTAAGCACCTAGTATACACCAGCCCTTAAGCTGAGTATTTTTGGATAAATCTCCTTTTAATCTTCCTATTCTTATTTGAGGTATGTATTATTGCTGCTTTTCTCAAAAGAATTCAAATGTCAAAGAGGTTAAATAAATACGTGGAGCAAATAACTCCCTCATTCAGGGTTTCCAACTTCAAGTCAAACACTCTTTTTCCTGAGGCCTTATCCCCACTGCCTGCCTTAATTTAAATTTTTTCTCTCAAAGTAACATGGAGTGCTTTAATTGTCTGGTTGGATTTAGGGAAACTTTGTGTGATTTATAATTCTCATGCCCTGAGCCTTCTGGGAGGCGATTTTCCTCGCTCCTGCATGAAGTGAACAGTCTCACCACGTGCATGACCTACTTTCCTCCGTGTCATCTCTCGGCCCACCCACATAAGTGACAGGTCAGGGCAGGGACACAAGAAGGAAGAGGACGAGCCCTCGCCCAGGCATGCGGCAGCAAGTGGGTCTGAACCAACACTGCAGTGGGTGCCAGGAGCGTAAGGACAAGAAGGCAGGGTGGTCACGGCCTCACCTGAGACAACCAACAGAGACCAACTCCACATGAGATGGGCAATCATAGGCCACACATTCTCTCCCTCTGTCTGTCTCTCTCTTTTCTTCCTCTGCACTTTCTGCCATCCTCCAGACTTTCTGCCTCAAACATGTATCAGCCACACTTTTCAATAAAATAAATATTTCCAGAATGAGAGAAAAGGCAGACATGATCAGTTCCCCTATATAAGAAACTACCCAACACAATAGACAAAAAAACAGTGTCACTGCGGAAAGTCATCAGGGTTGAAATTCCTGACCACCGCCTTGTTCACTGAAACACATTTACAAGAGATGAAACAAGTTGGACCCAAGTGTGAGAAGCTTTAGGATAAAACAGATAATTTCCCTTTCCACAGCAGTGCTATGAGGTGCCAGGTTTGGAAAAGCAACAGGCAACGGATGAGAGGGCTTCAGAAGAGGTGGGGTCACTGAAAGAAGCCCCTTTCCCCACTTCTGAGCCATGCACTGTAAAGCCACCACAGGAGTAATGAGTGACTTAGTGATGAGGCTTTTGTAGATATTTTCCTGGATTTGAATATGACACCATGAAAACACTTTTGATTTTTAAAGTTTATAGTGAAGAAATATTATTAAGCTCTTATGTGTTTTACATGCCTTTTCATTTAATCCTCATGAAACATTATTATTCATTATTACCCATCACTCATCTTCTCAAGCACCGTCATTTATAAATGTGAGCACACAGGCAATATGTGTGACACCAGGATCCACTTATTTGTTAGCTGTTTTGGTTTTCAGCTAAAGACCAAAAAAATTTTAAAAAGGAAGGCGAGGGATAGAGACAGGAATACTGTGTAAAAGGTAAAGGAAGTTAATCAAAATGGCACATGAGGGCCGGAGGGTTAGCTCAATGGTTCTGGTGCCTGCCTCGCAAGTGCAAGGTCCTGAGTTCAATCCCCAAAAGCCACATACAGTACTGGGCGTGGAGACTCACGCCCACCAGCCATCAATACCACATACCACAGTGCCGGGCGTGGTGGCTCATGCCTGTCATCCCAGCACTCAGGAGGCAGAGGCAGGAGGATTGCTGAGTTCCAGGCTTGCCTGGGCTACATAGTGAGCTCAGAGCTAGCCTGAACTACTAAGCAAGACCCTGTCTCAAAAATAAATAAATAAATAAATAAAAATAAAGAAATTTTTTTTAAAATGGCACATGACTCATACAGACAACTCAGAGGCACAACTCAGACAGCCAAAGTGTGAAAAGCTAAGAAATTCAGGAAATTAAGAAAATAAGACTAAGTGCAATATCAACATGGGTGATGTTGATATGAGCCCCACAAAACATGTCTCATGTGATGAATACATAGGAAAAGCCCTATGAAAGAAAATAAATCTGGAGGAATTGGGAAGAACTGTTTTTAAAAAAAAAAAAAAAACTTCAAGTGCATAATTCACCATGGAACTGGAAATTAAAAAAATTAAAATCAGCATTGCACAAATGCAAAATCTAGTGCCGGGTGTGGTGGCTCACGCCTGTAATCCCAGTACTCGGGAGGCAGAGACAGGAGGATTGCTGAGTTCGAGGCTTGCCTGGGCTACATAGTGAGCTCAGAGCCAGCCTGAACTACAAAGCGAGACCCTGTCTCAAAAAAAAAAAAAAAAAAAAAAAAAAAAAAAAAAAAAAAAAAAAAAAAAAAAAAAAAAAAAAAAAAAAAAAAAAAAAAAAAAAAAAAAAAAAAAAAAAA
>PVIC010002034.1:0-46055 GCA_004025085.1 Thryonomys swinderianus | reverse complement strand
TGGAGATGGACAAATTGATACAGAAAATAGGAAATAGATTGTAGCATATATCACAGAATCGATGCTCATAAAAAAGTGAGTCTAATAACGGAATATAAGTTATAGTCCAAGATGAATAAGGTCACTTTTCTAAACAAAGATCTGAATTTTCAGAATGAAATGAACAACCACCTACTTGATAAAACCTCTATACTTGTCATTTATAAAGATACTGGCTATTAAGGACAATGAAATAAAAATTATGTCCACAAAAAATAAACCCATTTGGTAAAAAAAAGGTCCTCATGTAAAATTGTTCTGAAATCCAATGTGACCTCATCTGGCCTTGACTGGCCCACCAGTGGTCACAGGTGAGCTCCCAGAGGCGGCAGCAGTTAACTAACTACTTGTAAGAAGATGGGGCTGTAATTATAGAGAGGCAGGAAAGAGAGATTTCTAATAAAAAGAAAAAAACTGAAAGTGTTATGTCTTAGATCAAGAAGTCCCCAAAAGCCTCACGTTTTCAGATGGGAACTTTGGAAGGCGATCATGGGCTGGTTAACCCACTGATTCACTTATAGTCAAATGAGCTCTCTGGAGGCTGGGCCTTGTTTGAAGAGTCACATCACTGCAGAGGTGACATGGAAAAGGTGTTTCTACCTTTCCACTCCTTGCTTCATTCTGCTTTCTTGCCACTACAACATGCACACTTTTCCTCTACACCAGCCCCTTCCACTATGTTTTTCTGCATTGGCACCTGCCAGCCATGGACCAAAACTTCTGACACTGTGAGTCACAATAAAACTCTTCTAAGTTGTGTCTGGTATTACATTTCTGCAGTGAAGACACTGATTAAGACAGAAAGTAAGTCAGGTAGGCAATCCCATGTCTCTAAGTGTCAGTCTTCACATACGTACAATGGATTGGATATTATGGAATTATCACGAAGAATAAAAGAGAAGGCATGTATGTAAAACACTTAGGATGTGAAGGAAGATGGTGGTGTTAGTGAGTAAACCATGAAATTAGCACTGAAAGTGTGTACAGGATAACAGCATACAGAGGCGCTCATACCCTAATCCCGAGACTTATAAATATGTTACCTTATTGGGCAAAGGAGACATTGAAGATGTGATTGAGGATTCTGAGAACAAGACACTATTTTGGATTATCCACCCGAGCTCAGTGTAATCATAAGGGTCCTAACATATAAAAGGAGGGGGCAGCAGACTCAGAGTCAGAGATAAAGGGATGGACAGAAGGACTGATGAAAGTGACATAGTTGTTACCCTAAAACTAGCAGAAGGAGCCAAGAGCCACTCACATAGCAGTTACCAGCAGCTAGAAAAGGTAGAAAATAGATTCTCCTAGGACCCTTTAGAAGGATTATAGCCTGCTAACAGCTCAGTGTTACCCCACTGAAATTCATTTCTGACTTCTCATCTCTACAGTAGAAAATAAATTTGTTTAGTTTTAAGTCATTAAGTTTGTGGAATTTATTACTGTAGCAATAAGAAACTAATGCAAAGAGAAAAAGGTTGGTTAAGTACAAAATATTCATTTTTTTCACGTTATGGTAGTTTAAATTTTATTTTGATGCTGCCTCCAGTATTATTTACTCATTTTCTTAATGATGTTAGATTTTAGCAGAACCAGGAAAAATTAAATGCCTCCCCCTGAATGATTCATACGTTTCTGTTTACCTCCTGCACCAAGATGCTTTCTCCTATTGAAGGCCAGGAAATTGCAGGTTGTCTTATGAAATCTCTGGAAAATAGGCCTTTTGATAATCACACTTGTCATACTGGGAACAGGAAATAGCAGGACAGGGACAAGAGGAGGGCTCAGAGTCATGATAGGAAACAGTGCCATGATGGACCACGGGCAAGGAGAGATGGAGGTTAAGTTTAGAGAGATAAGCCCAGACATGAAAAGCCTCTGAGGATGACTGGCTGAGACAGCAAGGAAGGCCAGACAGGTGCCAAAAGCCAAGGCAGCAAGCACAGATTCAAGAATCCAGAAACAAAAATGCAGAGTTTACTGGAAGCCTAAGGAATAGATGCTTAGGTGGTGAGAGGATGAGACATCACAATACCATGCCACATGGAGAAGGGATGCAAAGGAAGCACAGCTGCGAGCTGCTGTCTCAGTCTCAGATAAAAGCAGAAGAGAAAAAGCAAAGGTAGAAAACAGTGGGCAGTTCGGTTAAACAAAGAGTCAGAAAGACAGGCCCATAGGCGACTGACATGGACTCAGCTGGACTCAGATGGGCAGGGAGGTGTGGCACAGGGGACAGTGCTTGGAGCTTGAAGCGGACCACAACTCACAGACAGGGTGTGAGAGTAAAGGTTGCCAACCAAGGGCTGGGTAGTACCTCAGCAGAACAGTACTTGCTTAGTATGCACTAGGTCTCCGTTTCATTCTTGCATGGAACACACACACACACACACACACACACACACACCACTACCACCACCAAAACATCAGGTGTTATCATATAATGCATAGAGATGCAAAAATGCAAATGCTAGGATGACAGGAATCAGGAGCAGGATAATGAAAGGAAGTCAAAGTGGGGGCAGAGCCCAAAAGAAGCAGGACTTGAGAATGTGTGTGGAAACCTGGGAAAGATGTCAGATCTGGCAATTCTCCAACACTCTGGCTTGCTGCAGTTTTCCTCTGCATCCCATGGTATTTTTCAGATATAAGTATACCCCTTCTCTGAAATTTCAGAGCATACTTCCTCTGCTATTGTGTCAGTCTTTCCAAGTCTGTGTCTTAATGTTCCAAAGTGGAGCCATCATCTAGCTGATCAGATTCTACACACCAAATGAGAGCATTCCTTAGTGAGTGCTGATGAGTTGTGTCTGTCTGGACTTGCGGGAAGCAAAACTTGAAACATGAGGAATGAATGCCCTCAGGAAGAAGGAGGTGAAGGAGTGAACAAGAAGCTACAGGCGGCTGTGGCCAAATTGGAGTCAGCTCCCACGGGAGTCCTGGAGCATCACGCACACCCTTCAGTCAGTCCCACCTTGACGTGAGGACGTCAGCATCGGCACCACCATGGCGAGAGCCCTTCTCTAGGGAGAGGAGCTGTGAGCCTCGAGTAGCCAGCATGCACAATGCTTCGGGTGGAGGCTCGGGTTCGTACAAGGGATCTGTCAGGATTGTAACAGCAACCATTCTTCCCGGCACTCTCCGATCTCTGCCCTCTCCTACAGAAAATTATACGTAGTCTCCCTTGAAATCCAATAAGCCACTACCTTGGAATTTGCTGGTGCATTGTTTCTGACTATTTTTTTTTAAATGAGTAGGGAACTGGCCTCTGAAGTATCCTGTCCACAGCAGAAAGCTTAAACACCCTACAGTTAGGCACAGGTCCCTCTGAAATTCTAATACATCCTCCATGAATAGTCTGATAAATTTTGTTCAAGTGGACATTTACAAGAGTCACATTAACATCTTTGTGGGCTTATTCTGAGCTAGGCACTTTGCTCCCTGGTTTGCATAACAGAGTATACTTGCACCTCCTAAAATCTATGCAAGTTCTTCTTACAGGGTGGTCCTAAGGCCGACCACATCAGCAAGACCCAAACTTGATTTCTAACAAGTAAATTTTTAAGTGAATTCCAGAACTGACGTCCATCTGTAGATGCTGTTTATTGGTGTTGGTAGTCTAAGGGTTTTTTTTTCTCCTTTCCCTATTCTATTATTAATCAAACTGAAAATGTACTCATTATTTTTACAAAACAGAAAATGAAAGTGTGGAGTAGGGGAGGTATAATTTCTGCTTAGAGGAATTTATAGGCTGGGTAAAGATTCAAGCAAAATAGCAAAAAGAGTAAAACATAAGCATAAAGTGGAGCATTGAAATAGCATGCTTCTTGGAGGAAAATGGGGTTGGCGTGGAAAGAGCATCGCTCTTGGAATAGCCCAGAGCGGCGTCTCCCAGAGCGGGCCCAACACTGGCTGCGTTAACATCCCTGAGGGACTAGTGTGAAATACAAATGTGAATTCTCTGTTCCTCCCCATCCAGAGACCGTAGACATCAGGAATTGTGGATGTGGAACATTTTTGTTTTGACAAGCCCTCCAGGTAATTCAGATGCCTGATAAAGTATAAACCCTATTAATATTGCTATTTAGCCAAGTGAGGAAGTTGAAAGATCAAGGAAGATGTTTCAGAGGAGTTGTAAAGACTGTGTACAGTCTCTTCCATGGAGACCTTGATAAAAATGCAGATTCTGTTTCAGTGGGTCTGTGGTAGGGCCTGAACTTCTACATTTCTTACAAGCAGGTCTGTAACCCTCCCTAGGAGAAGCTCGGCCTTACATTGCTTTGCTGAGTGACACAGGTAGGTCTGGGCCCAGGTGAGCTGCTTCCAGAGTCAAGAGCAAATCACATCTTCCATCTGCTGTCTAGTGCCTAGTAGTGCACAATTACCCACAATGGCTCTGTGAGGAAGGTGGAGTGCAACACTGTTCCGGAAACTTCCTTTATTTAAATAACACCAAATATTATCTTATAGAAAATGACTGCTTTATAGAAACACTTTCGGAACCAGTTTGGCTGTGATGGAAGTCCAGATATCTAGCTCTCTGGCAGCCCCAGAGTTCTCTAAGTCAGAAATACAAGGTATCTTCCTACAGTCTTGGCTAATAGCACCTCTTAATAAATGCTGTGGTATGGACTGTCTGATATGTGACTAGACAAGGAGAAATTTCATAAATTCAGCTCCATCACTCCACAGCAGGGGTTCTCAAATTTCAGGGTTCATCAGAATAACCTCAAAAGTGATTCTGAAAACCTAGGGAGTGCCAGGCAATATACATTTTTTAACAGCTTCGCAGATGCTGCTGATTTTGCTGACAGTGGCCCGAGGCCCCAGAACATAAAGGCGTTTGTCATCTTCAGTCCATCATGGAAAGCGAAGGGCTTTGGGAAAGACCCTTAAATCTTGACCCTTGTCTAAGGATAAGGGATTAGTAACTGTTCCAGGGGTCCCTGACCATCGAGAGGGGATGCGGCACCCACACCCAGCCTGCTCTCTGTAGACAATGCCATGCCTAAGCGTGACTAAGTTCCCCTAAAGGGAGAAGGTTACTTTTTCTTTGACCAGGTTGCCTTTTCCTCACCCAGCTGCTTGCATCCTGCCCAGGAGATGAATCTTTTTTGCCGTTTCATCTATCCAGGGTAAGACACGTGTTCCAAACTGAACAAAGGCCTGTTATATCCTAATCGGTAGTTCTGCCGGATCTGATTCATACCCACGTCTCTCTCATTAGGACAATAGTTCCCTTTAAAATAGCCCTCTTCCCATTTTCGTCCTTCTCTTTTTTTCTTTTTCTTTTTTCATCTATTTATCTCTGCCTTTAAAAACTCAAAAGCCACCTCCTCTGGACTTCCATTGTTATATGTGGCTAAGCTGGCTTCCCTTCGGAGCACATAATCCATCGAAGAACAGAGCCTGTAAATATTGACATGTCCCTATCACATGAGCATCCTTCCGCCCCCGGGCAGGACCTCTCATTCTTCAAAACAACCCAGAGGGAAAAACGAGAGATGTACCTGATGCATGGAACATCCACTGTTTTCCTACTACCTGAGTATCTATCAAAGTATCTATAATAGCCCCCCCCATTTTGCAATTCCCCATCCACTCTCCTCTGGTGTCATGACATTATTCCCTTCACAAAGAGATAAGATGCAGCCTGCACAAAATGGCTATCATTATTTTAGAGAGAGCAGGCAGCTTTGCAATTGATTTGTAATTGGTAGAAGTGGAAACATCACTGTCTTTAATAAAAGGAAACTGCTGCTGGTTTCATACAGCAGATATTATGCCTGCTTTACAGGAGATATTCTGAAGAGGCCCAAGCCTTCAGCGGGCCGATCTGAGCTTCTGGCATCAAAATATATTAATAAATAAACAAAATAAAATCAGGCTGAACATTTCTACCTGAAAATTACTCTGATTGCTTTAGAAATCTTCTGGCCAGAAAATATTTCGGTGAAATTCCCACAATCCATCCATAATGAATATTCTCATGTCTAGTCATTGCAAGAGCATGACATTTGCAAACCTGCTAGAAATCTCACCCATTCCTTTTCTAAGAGTATATTTGTACCTTTTAGGCATTCTCCAAATAATAACTTTTAATTATTCTTTATTAAAAGTTAAAAGAAACAGAAGTCAATGGAAATCATGTTTGATTAGCTATACTGAAACCCTTCCAAGGGCCCACTGCAGGCAAGACAGATGGCTTAATTGGGATTGATTTTTAGAGCTCTGCAGACATTCAGGAGGGAATGTGCATGAGCCTCACCTGGAGCCACAAACCCTGAGCACAGATGAACAAGTGGGAATGTGTCTGTGATGTGCCATCTCCCGGAATGACAAAACTGTCTCCCCTTGCCAGGTCTGGGTCACCACTCAGAGCTCCACGCAGAGACCATTTCTTCAGAGGGTGCTGATCTTATGCACGTAATGCTCCCTGCTTATCCTACCCTGCCCCCAACAGCCCCTGGCTTCCTCCAGGCAGCTTTGTCACATCGTAATGAAAGACTTAACTATGTGATTACTTGCTAAATCCCTGTCTTTGCCACCAGAAGGTAAGTTCCATGGAGCACTTGCTCTCCAGTCTCTCCCAGCTCCTAGCAGAGGAAGAGGAACCAGGATGAGAAATCACAAAGAACACAAACTGTGGGTGGACAATGAGGAGACATAGGAAGAGTATAAGATAGAATTAGGGAGAGGGTTACAGACTGAAGTCCGTAGAGGTGAGTTCCACAGAAAGAGAAGAGGAATCCCATGCAGCAGGTACAGATGGATTTGAAAGAATGCATTCTCTTCCAAAGCTCCAAAACCCATCTAAATTTATATCCTCTGGATTGCCAGAAAGGGGCTGATATTGTTTTTGCAATGCTGGTGATCAAACCCAGAGCATAACTTAGGCTATCTAAGTGCTCTACCACCGAGTTACATCCCTGCCCGGCATTACTTGTTTACCTGCAGTTTCCTTCAGCTGGGAAGTGGCAGACAAAGTGTGTCATGATGGTACCACAAGTCTACATAAACACCAAAAACCATCAGACTGACAGAGTTTCACAGTTCGAAAATTACATCTCAATAAATCTATTCCTGAAAGGGTCCATCGTGGCTTCCTAAACACAAGGTTCCTTGGTGTGACACAGAAGCATGAAGTACATGCTGTCTGCTGTATTATGATTAGTAAAGTCTTCTGTCTGGCCCAGGAGACTTGTGTCTCCCTCCTGTATTTATACATGATGACAGGCAAACTTGTTGCCCTGTGAATCGGGTAAATTTCAGATTCCTCAGGCAGATGATTTCAGAGAGTGGAGAGAGCAGAAAGATTTTCATAGAAGGAACAGTTAACATCATCAAACACTGAAAAAAGGGTCAAGTAAACAGTACAC
This sequence comes from Thryonomys swinderianus, assembly GCA_004025085.1. Taxonomy (NCBI): domain Eukaryota; kingdom Metazoa; phylum Chordata; class Mammalia; order Rodentia; family Thryonomyidae; genus Thryonomys; species Thryonomys swinderianus. Next base: position 38,640 of record PVIC010002034.1, on the reverse strand, counting down.
ATTCACTGTGGTTTGACTTACAGTTCTTCAACTTCACAATGGTACAAAAGCGATATGCATTCTTAGAAATTCCACTTCAGATTTTGAATTTTAATCTTATCCCACACCAACCATACATGGCCCCAAATCTTGTTGAGATGCTGGACAATGGCCAGATCACAGTTAGCAGTCAGCTGAGCAATCCTGAGGCAAAGCTATCAATACTCTACAATATATCATGTTGCTAAGCTACAGTGATCAGTAGGTTAGGTGTATTAAATGCACTTTTGACCGATTTGTGATGATGCAACCACATCATTAAGTTGAAGAGTGTGCTGTAAGGACTGATAAGAACCCTTTGGCTTTCACAAGGAAAGTACTACTGTCATTTATAAGGGCCACTTATGAAGAAGCTGGAGTTGAAGAAAAACCACGTTGCAAAGGTAGACAACACAGTCATGTTATATAATTAAGAAGCAGACTAGAAAAGTTAAAGGCAATCAGAGGACTCGATTTGATAAAAATTTCAAAAGCAATTTTATTTGGTTTATCTCCTTTGTAGATTTGGGAACCTCAGATATATCTAAGAACCTAGCACAATGGCTGAAAAACTAGAGATATGGGCCTAATAAATGAACTTGTTTTTTAATAGAAAGCCACCCGCCTAGGATGTAAGGCTGGGGTGGTGACACAGGTGACAAGGTCACAAGGTGGGCATGGGAGGATGAGCCCAGGAGTCGAGAATACAGCACAAACCACATTCACACCCTGCATTCACTGCTTGCTGTCCGTGCAAAACTGAGGACACCGCTTACTCCTCCAAGGCTCAGCCTTTGTCCAAAGATGGGACTGTAGTAACAGGAATCTGAAAGACTGGTTAGGAGAATCAAATGCATTCTCTGTGTAAGTACTCAATAAATGTCAGCTGCTGGAAATAGTTTCACCACTTAATCATGATTGTTTCATTGTGGCGTGGCCATTATACCAAAACCAAGTAGAGAAAGACCCCTGGCTCTGAAGCAGGCAAGAGGAGGAGGAGGAAAGAATCCACACAATACTCCCAGTGCTGGTAGCCAGCACCAAACCTGTAGGGCACCAAAACAGGTCCAATTTGAAGAATTATCTGCGGCAGCACACCCCAAGGGTGCCTCCTTATCTCATCAGCCTGGGTACACCTGGCATCGTGCCCATGAGTTCCTAGAGCAAGAGCTGCTTCCTGCCAGATCGGGGTATGTGTTCACTTCGCTGCTTGTGATTTGTCTCAACACATACATGGCTTCTACTGAGATCTGTATGGAGCATTTGTACACATGGCTTCATTCCTGAGGCGCCTCAAATGCTATTTATTATATTACCTCTCCCCCAGTGGAGCGAATCTTCTATAGAGAGGGCTGGTGGTCAGGCTCATAGGGGGCTGACAGGGTCTGTTCTGGGGTCCCTGAGGAGTTCCAGGACAGAGTTGGGTCCACCATGTGCTTCAGAAAAACAGGAGGATATGCATGGAATATTGTAACTTTCCTTCTGGATGAATATGGTTTGATAGCAATGACTGGACTGTGTAGAAAACTGAGGGAATTAGATCTGTGTCCTTACTGGGGAGCCACCATCTTTGCTGGAATTAGTTACCCACCCACAGCGAGGGTTCCTGCAAATATTCCATATCTAGGCCTGGGGATTTAGCTCAGTGGTTCTGGCACCTGTCTCGCAAGCTCAAAGTCCTAAGTTTGACCCCTGCTAACCACACATATACAAAAAAAAGGATAGTCCGAATTCAGACAAAAGTGACCACTTCTCTTTTTGTAAGAGAAAGTGTATGTTAGTTTTGTGTGTATTATTTCCGTGTTTTTTAGTTTCCTGTATTCATTTTATATTATCTGGGTGAAACAGAAAATAGAAATGAAAGTATGACACATGCATGATCTGTAAAAACAAGTATGTTTGTACTTGTTTTATGGTGTTGTATGTGTAAATGTATATAGGGATGTGTATATATTAGATACATATGCAGATGAATATTTTCTGATACATGTGTTTGTCATAAAACTTTAAATATTGAAATACTGTTTTATACTTGTTTTTTCACTTAATTGCATGCTGTAAGAATGTTATTAGCAGAGCTGTGTATAAAATGTACCAGTAAAGTTTACTGAATAATGAAAAAAAAAAGAACGTTATTAAGCAAAGTCTATAACCACATATTTAGTTGCTTCCTTCCACTATTTACTTAATCTCTCTTGCTGAACACTGGGATTCCTCCTAGCTCTGTATCCTGCTGAACATATTTGCAGAGGCATTTTGGTCCAAATTCCTGGCTATATCCTTATACACTACCAACAGTAAAGTCACCCACTGGATGAGTATGTACATTTAAAACTTCAAATAAATACTGCCTAATTTTCTTTCATAAAAGATGTACACATTTATGCTTTCACTGTGCTGCAGAAATAGGTCTGTCAGTGAAATCCTGCTGTTTTGTACCCTTTTTCTCAAACAGCTTCCTAAAACTGTAAACCACTTTGTACACTGGTTATTCCACTGTAAATATACACCACTAGTTCCTTGAATATTGAAATTTGGGTTCCTTAGGTTGCTATAACATAAGAAATTTTGAATGAAGTCTTTTGACCATGGACCAGGCCACTGTCCTCTTCACCTCAACAGGAGACCAATCCAGGATGAGACCAGCCTGTTCATAATACTGACTGGGCCTCTTTTAAGCCTCTTCCCCAAAGCTCTAGGATTGTTCTATCCTTGGGTACATGCATTGCCACTTGTACTACAATTGCATGAAAGCCAACAATAGCAAATAAAGTCTCTAAATAGTATTAAAAACGCTCCAGGAGGGTATAAAGTAGGGATGCGGGCTGATGTTTCCTCTTAATCTAATTTTTTGATCTGAAAACTCTTAAAGAAAAGCAGGTTATAGAGCCCTACTCTGTGGAAAGGAAGACAAACACTTTGTACATCATACAGTGGGCAAGGATCATTCTCAAACTGTGAGTCCAATGACTGCTTCAGAACCACCACAGAAAGAATGACCACTGATACCTATTTTAGAAACAGACTCTTTCCTTGACTCAAAGTAGTAGATGAAGAAGTTCCTACCTTTGGTGAGATGGTGAAATTCCTTAGCTTACGGTGGAAGCTATAGAAGGAAATAGCTTGGGCCAGATGTCATAGAGTCACTCCTCTGGACACCATGTGCCCTTTTCACTTGCTCTGGCAACTCTCAGGCTATCACTCCAGCAAGCCTGCCAAAGCCTAGGTGCCAGATCAGATCCGAACCAGTGTCTCAAGAAAAATCTGTATTATGTTAGCCTGTCTTACATCAGGACTAAAGACATCTCCTGCCTGGTAATGTCTTGACAGGCACCTGGTCCGTGGTCTTCTCCCCTTGAACTGGTATTCATACCATTGGAACTTTGGATTTGCAGTGAAATGGCATCCCAGGCTTCTGGGCTCATCAGCTTGCAGATAACAGCGTGTAGGACTTCTCAACCTCCACGATCCAATGAACCAATTCCTCAATTCCTCATAATCAATCTGTTTGTGTGTCTTGCATCAGTTCTATTTCTCTGAAGAATCCTGTGAGTAGTGCAACCTATATCTGACCATACCATGGTATATAAGCCAGGACTTAATTAGCCAGGCAAGCATTTGCTAGAGAATCTAATAAATATATTCTCCTTCTCCATATTCCCTGAAATACAGGCGAGGGAGACAATACTCAGGGGGGTTTCCTCGGAGAAACAGTTGCCAAGTATGTTCACCCACCAGCAATGTTTAAAGCATCCCAGGATGCAGATACATCAGCAGAAAGCTGGGAACTTTGGGTGTGGCCGTCTTGACTCACCCTCTCCTCCTGCCCCCTTTCCCAGGTTGCTTTTCCACAGCACATTGCTATGTGGAACAGGCCTAAGAAACCCACTTGTGAGCCTCCACAAGACTGTGGTGAACTGTCTATTTCATCACATAGTGTTTTCTTCAGGAGGACTCCTGGGAACAATGCCTGTCTGGCCTCTGTGTGAACAACAGGTAGAATTTTCCTGAGCAATTGGTTTGTGTTTATCTCACAGACGTTGTGAACCAGATCTCTGACAAGGGCTCTTGTTCTGCGGCGGCTGCGGTACTGTGGGCTCTGCTTGTGCTGCATTTGTCAGCCACAGGTCTGACGAAACGGAGCTTCTGCACTGTTACCGGCTCCGGCACAGGCTTTCCTAGTCTCTGTGCATCTTTTAATTCATGCCGTCCTGTCATGTTTTGTGTCTCACTAAGGCACCTGAAAAACGCTCTGTGAAATAAGATTTGGTTTACATTGAAAAGCAGATAAATGAATAATAAGACACGGACGAGCTGTACACCGTGTGTTCCTATCAATTTTCCTCAAAACTTCTATTATGTTCTGCTTCGATATCCTTGCTCTCACAGATCTAAGGTTTAGGCCATGAAACTCGGTACTGTAGCAATAACAATCCTAAAACAATTGAAAAAGCCAAATAAAGTTGCTCAAAACATTAGGATTGTCCCAGTTCATTGTGCTGACGTAGTCGAGGCAGTACTATTGACATGACAAAGTTTCTCGGGTCCAAGTTGCACTTTACTGCTAATTATAATGAAAAGAGTAAATAACCCAGCTGCATACTGGAGTGACTTAGAAAGAGGAACAGACAGCACCACAGCCTGCGGTGCATTTCAGTTTGCTGTGCTGCTAAGGAGCAAGGAAGAACTATTAGTCCCAAGATGGGCTTTTTCTCCCCAGGGAGTTTCTAACTGCAGGAAATGGGCTCTCATTTAAGAAGAGAGGTGACGGTGTGAACTCCCATCAAAGAGTACACAGAGCTATTTGGGAAAATGAGTACGTGGAAACACACTCCGCATCCTCAGTCATCAGGGAAATGAAACTTCAAACCGGGAAGAGCTACCATCCCACACCTATTCACGTGGTGAAACTAAAAGGATGGGCCAGTGAGTCCAGGTGACGCTGCGCGGCGACTACAACTTCCCTGACCTGTTGTTGGGAATGTAAAATGGTTCAATCATTTTTAGAAACACCTTGTTGCCCTGTAAAAAGTTAAATATCCATCTACCCAGGGAGTCGGCCATCTCATCTCTGGATGTTTACACGAGACAAAAGAAAGACTATGTCCACACAAAGACTTGCACATGAATGTTCACGGCAATTTCTTTGTAAAGCCCAAACTGCAAACAACCCAACAGGTGTCTAACTGTACATGAATAAATAAACTGTGGCATAACCACACAGTGGAATGTTTCTTGGCATTGACTAACTAAACAAAATATAGATGCATACAACAGCACATATAAATTATCATAGAATAATTATGTTCAGTGGAAATAGAGTATATGTTGCAGGATTCCATTCATATACATTTCTAGATCGTGTAAACCAAGATATAGTGTTGAGAAGGACAGCGGTTGCCTGTTATACATTGTGGTGGGCAGGGAAGAAGAGAAGATTAAAGTAGGAGAAAGAAAAATGGGGGGGGAGTGGTTTAAACCTGTACTGAATAAATTGATTGGAAATAGCTTCACATATAAACATGTATCAAACTTACAAGTTGCATACTTTGAGTATTATGTCACAATTAGACCTCAATAAAGCTGCTTACAAAACAAATACTATTTTTGGTAGTGGCACTAGGGATTGAACTCATCCCCTTTGTCACCTTTAATTTTTTCTTATCTTGAGACAGAATTGCATTAAGTTCTTAAGTTGCCAAGGCTGAACTAGAACTTGTGACCCTCCCGCTCAGCCTCTGACAGCACTAGGATTCATCACAGCCACACGCAGCTCACGGCTACCGCTCTACCTTTTGTGTCACTACAGGATTTGGTATTTGTGTTCATAAGGCAAGACTATACTAGTGCTATTACTGTGGGTCTTTTAGTCCCTTGTTGGACTCCTTGCCTTTATCTCCCAAAACTAGTGAAGTAGCATCAATGATACAAATAAGAGGCAGGAGATTCAAGCTTGGAATATTTTCCTGATGGGTGCCACCAAGTGGATTCATTTAACCAGAGAACTGACAGATTGATCATTTTAATGAACCATTCTGGCAAAAGGGTAACTGTTTGTCCAGAGGCACTGCTGAACCACTGTCTATACAAGAACTTTATAAACATCAATATTTTGTAATGTCGCATACCCAGAATCTAAAATGCTCAGGTTGCCTTAGACATGGTAATCAGAGCTTAAAAAACAAACTTTGTAAAACAGTAGCTAGGGAAAGTTTTAGTCATAATTTCTAGATCTGGAACTTTTAAGTTTAGCCCCAGTTTGTCCATCTATGAAATGGGCGTGCTGATGTCAGTCTAAAAGAACTATAGTGCAGATTTAATAAGATCATGGATGAAGAGCAGCACCTAAGGAGCAGAAGTACTTTAAATATCCCCTCCCAGTACCACTAAACACTTCATTATAGCACATACTTTCTTCCTTTACAGAAGGAAGGAAAATAGGACTAAATACTTGCCCCATTCTTACCTGGAGCCAAAGTTTGTCATGCTGAGACCACTTCCCGCCAGCAATGCACTGAAATGTGGCATTCTGCCCCACGTTCACCTCGACATTTTGGAGTCGTAGAAAATGAGGTGCTTTTCCTAAAACAGAAACCAAAAAACGTATGAGGACACGATCCCACAGCTTGCATCCCAACCCCGTCAGGGATGGCAGCTGAGGATGGGCACAGGGCAGCAGGGGCGTGTCCCGGGAGGAGCCCTGGCTCCGTGAACAGCTGAGAGGTCACCTTTGGAGGCAGCTGCCGATCTGCGCCCTTCGCACAAATCACCTCACAAAATCCCCACTTGACAGAACAGGAAATTCAGGCTGAGTGATTCCATGGTTCCCCACAGTTTTCCAGAGTCAGACATCCAGAACGGAGGGAGGCAAGACAGGAATCCGGGTCTCAGTGACCTTCTAAGTCTCTCTTACCAGCTGCTGTGTGATATTATGCCATTAAACTTGTGCGTGGACTTACAATACATCCAAACTGGCTACTTCCGCTAGGGGTGGCACTGAATGAAAGATGGGACAGGAGAACTCAAAGCTAGGAAAACAAAAGGCTAGGGTGGGTCACGGGGAAGATACTCGTCACAGAAGGTTCTTTCTTGCTTAGTGGGCAGAGAAAGTAAAGCTGAAGTCCAGCCTTTATCTTGAGATCAGCACATGGCCTTGGCTAGTAGCTAGTAGTGAGCAGTCACTAGGTGTTGCCTTGTGTCAAGGACTGCGTGTGGTCTACGAGCAGTGATTCATTTAACCCAGTGCAGCAGATGATGGTGCTGCTCCATTGTACCTGAGGGAACCGAGATACAGAGAATCCAGCAGCTGCTCTGAGGCTATGAGGGCTCAGGGGCTGCCCTAGTACCTTCTAGGCAAGAGTGGGGAGCAGGACGTGGGTGCTACGGCCTCGAGAGCTGCAGAAAGAGCTTCCAAGTGAAAGCAATGTCTCCAGGCGATCAGCCCTAACGTTCAACACAGGATTTTGGCTGACTTAGATTCACCTTTGCCCTTGTTTGCTCTCCAAATACCAGCAATGTTGGTTCTACATGAGCCAAACACCTATGACCGGAGGATGAGTGTCTTCATTTAGCAGGATAAAGGATCCCTCCCATCATCAATGAAACCAGCAATGACCATGGTCTAGACCAGCCCACGACAGGACCAGTGGAGAGTTCGGAGATGATCAAAGCAGATCCACACATCATCTTCCCAGAGAGAATTAAACACACAGAGAGACAAATAGTAACAATAGTGTTATTTACTGGAAACTCCTCCCGTGCCGGGTACCATGATAAATGCCCCACATGTGATATCTAGTGCTACCTTATCACACCCCTGTGAGGCAGATGCTGTTGTCATTTCCCTGGTAGAGAAGTAGAAGCCAGCATTCAAACAAGTTTAATATTCCCAAAGCTACACAGCATCAGCAAGAGACAAAAACAGAACTCGTTCTGGTTGTACGGGAGCCCTGAGCTCAGGAATTACAGGGTGCACTCTCTTGAATCTTGAGCGCTGGGTTCATGAAGATAGTGGTGCCAGGCAGACACCAGGCTCCCGGGCAAGATGGTGCTGACTCTCTAAGGTCCCCTCCTTGCTTCTAAGTATTTCTGAGTGCCCTCTTTCCTCGTGTAGCATCTTGCTTTGAACTAACTTGTCTACCAAACTTGTCCACCACCTGGAAAGCTTGGCAAAAACCGAGGACCTTGGTGTGATCGGGCAACACTTGCTGAGAGAAAATAGACACCTTCTGTTCAGTTTTTAAACTAATGACAACAGCTCAGAGGCCCCACATGCTGCCTTCGGATCCTGTGGCTAGAGTGGCATCCAGGGTCCAAGGCCCAGGGAAGACCACTCCCGGTGGACCTCGCAACGTTTAAGATACCTGCCTCTAGCCAACCTGACGAATGTCACGCTGCTCTGATTGCCTGAAATTGTTTTCTGTGGGCTCCTGTATAATTTTGTAGTTATTTTTGGAACTATTGGTGCAAGTCAATTCTTGAGGAGGGAATAGGGTGAACCTTGTGAGTCGGTATATGCCACAGTTTTGGAGGGATTTATGAGCTCTGTCGCAAAGGCGTATAAAGAATAGTGAGTCTAGTGCTGGGAATCTTTGTGTGAGGTTAAACAATGAGACGCTCTGCCTTTACCCTTTGGGAACATGGGCAAACGATTAAGCTCTGGGACACGAGCAATTAGAGAGAGGTTTTCTCTGTCGATGTCCCCAGCTCATTTCTGACTCCTCTCCCCCCTACTTCTCCTTTCTCAGCAACAGACCTCTTGTCTTGATTCGATCCTCTCCCATCCCTCTCCTCCCTCCCTTCTTGACTCGGAATTTAGATGTTTAATGGCCGCCGGTGTTAATATTCTAGGGAATCACTGGTGATTTACAGCAGGCTTGTCAACCTGGTGCACCTACAGGAACTAGACAGTTATCTAAATTAATAAAGTGTTTCTGTTGTAAATCAAATCAAAAACCCCACCTCCTTGCCCCATCTTTCATTTTCCCACTTTTTTTTATAGAGACATGGGTAAAATAAAGGCTTCTCTGTATAAGAAAAACAGTGTTGCATGCACAGTTGTAGCTGGTATGTGGCACCAGCCTCCCCACTGAGAGGGCATTAAAGAGTGGTGGGGTCTGGGAGGAGTGCAGAGACCTCGCGCCCCACCGGTAGGGGGCAGCTGCCGCCTCAAACCAGCAGAAGGAGGGAGGGTGAGGCAAAAGGACTTTCTGTGGGCTTTCTCAAGAGAAATCCAGATTTTATGTGAGATCTCTCAATCTAAAATCATGAGTGATTTAAAAAAAATACCACGCAAATTTCACAAAACACATTTGCAGGCAGCTCTGTTAGTGTGTGGTTTCTGACACGCTGCTCTTACGTCACCCACAGCTTCTGTGGCCACTTTTGCTTTGTCTGGCTCCATTAACTCAGGACAGGCCCTATCCCTCCGTGTACCACGCTGCAGAGACTGGGAGCGGGAGCCCTAAATGCCATGAAAAGGGCTCGGCCACTCTTCTTCCTGCTCAGCGTCCCGTCCGTGGGCCGGCACCCCTCTCCGCGCTCTCTGCCTGGGCTCCGCCCGGGCTCACGGCAGATGCCTGTCTCGGAAGCCGCCTCACTGGCAGACCTGCAGACCTGCGCGGCCTCCTCTCGGGGCTCTGGCCTCTCTGCGCCCTTTCTCCGCTCCTTCACTCCACTTTCCTCTAAAGCCACTTTCCCTATGCCGTCTCCGGCTCTCCCAGCCCCAGCCTCTTCAGCTCCAAGAGAGAAGCTGTCCCCTGAGCTTCAGCTCGCCAGCCTTCAGCCGACACAGCCGACCTCCACACCCAGGCCAGATGCACCCACCCCTTCCTCCCCTCTGGAACTCAGGTCCCCCAAAACGGGATCTCGCAGAACGGGGTTAAGAGAGAGCTGGCTGTGCATTGGGGGGAAGATGCCTTGATGCTGGTGACATTTAAACTCCTGCAGATGTCAGTGCAGCATCTGAAGACATATTATTGTGCCCTTTATCTCGCTCTTTTAAACCTGACGGAGCTCAGTAGGAAGCCACACAATTGAAGATAAAGCTCAGTACATACATTAGAAACACGCTGCAGATGCTCTGTGGGCTCAGGCACATGGTCCACAAGGTTGCAATGGGAAAAAATAGATTTAAAAAATTCTAAAAGTCAGCTTAGGAGTTGGAAACTTTGAAACCAAGTGGAAAATCGCACTGACATTTATCGTCCTGCAGAGGCCCTACTAATGGCTAACAGTGAAACACGGCAGCGATGGCAAAGATTGGCTAAAATACTTTTGGAATAACAAAAAAAATGTTAAATGGGCTATAAAATATATATGAGAGATTTTCGGTTGTAAGAGAAAATAACTTCCTTTGAGTGTTATGCCTGACTATTGGGCACTGCTTTGGAAGCTTTCGGGCAGGCATTTAAAGCCATAACTTCAATTCTAACTCACATATGATGATGCCATTTGAAATCAGGCATTCACTCCCCGCAAAACTTTGGGAATAATTACTGGATAAACCCTGGTCCTATATGAATGGAAAACATGCTGTGCAGGGCCTAAAGGAAATGCATTCTTCAACACAGTTAAATCCTTAACAATTGGTGATTAAGTCGTAAGTACATTAATTCTAAGGCTGGGGCTTGGGAAAGTACTTGCAGTGTAAAGGACAGGTGCATGCCACCATACACTGCGTGACATTTAATCTCATGTACAGCCCCCCAGTCTGGCCAGGCTCAGCTCTCCACACACTTGCACCACCACCTTCTTTAAACCAGAGATCTGGAAGCCAAGATCTCCAATCTGGAGATCTTCCAATCCAACTCATCCAGTATGATCGTTAGTTTTAGTGCCTACATCTTGCAATCACTAGCTATTTCTATGTTTTCTGTATCTTCACAGCACTGCCTACCATCTGTTATGGGCTGCACTGTGCCCCTTGCTAAATTCACTTGTTGAAGCCTCAATCCCCAGTGCTTTAGAATGTGATTATATTTGGAAACATGGACTTAAACCCTTCAACAAAGTGAGTGAGTTCAAATGAGGCCATTAGGTGAACACAAAGAGATACCAAAGGCCACACACAGAGGGAAGACCATGTGGGGACATAGGGAGACCATGAAAATCTGCAAGCCAAGGATGGAGGACTCTCAAGAAACCAATCATCAGTACCTTGACCTTGGACTTGTAGCCTCAAGAACTGTAAGGAAATATACTTTGTTTGTTTAAACCACCCAGTGTATGGTATTTTAAAATGGTAGTCTTAGCAAAGGAATACAGCATCTGTTGTATATCATATAATTACCTCATTACTTGTTTTATTGTCATTCTCTTTTGCTTCAATGGAAGCCTGTGAGCAAAGAGAACACACTCCCATAAACCTAGAATAGTGCTTGGCACTAATTGCATGCTCAATAAACACTTGTTGGTTAATAAATGGATTACTCTTCACCCTAGACCCAGTCCCCTCATCTCTTGCATGGCTCCAGAACTTTCCTCCTCACAGATGACCTGGTCTTTCTTACGGTTCTTCAAATCCTTTCCCATTAGTGAATATTAACTGATGTCTGAATTATCTCAAGAATGAGATAATGAGTATGTGCACTCTGAAAAGTGGTTCCCACTCTTAGATTAGCATCTAAACTGCCTGTGAGGATCCCCAAAGGCCCTAATGGTCAAGCCCCATGTTTACTTGGACCACATTCTCCTCTATTCCAACAGCACTGACAACTCCCACCCCAGGTATCTACACGTCTCCTCTGCCTGGAACACTCCACCCCCAAGTCACTGCACAGGAAGCTCCTTCCCATGTTTCCAGTCTCAAGTCAAGGCCACTTCATCAAACTCAAAGACATGTCCCCTGACCACTCTACCTAAGGGACCCTCCTATCTTAGTCACTCGTCTTGATGATAATCACAGCACTTACCACTATCTGAAATTATTATTTATTTAATATGAGTTACTTATTTGGTGTCTTTCCCTCACTATCATTTTGCTAAGTAAACACCATGAACACAAGGACCTAACTTGTCTGTCCTATGTAAACACTCTGCCCATGACTTCTTGAATACACAGGATGAGCAGTCATCTACCTGTTGAGGGAAAAAGATGGAAAAACTCATGGCTAAGTATGGATTGAGCACTGGTCCTTGGAAAGGGGCTTTGTTAGGCCTTATTCAACTCCACATGTCCATGGGCTATGAATAAATATCAGATAACTCTAAATGCTGCCAAAATTTCCAAATGTAATTAGGTGAGATTTTTCCCAATTCTAGCCACTCTTACAAGGAGCCCTACATTGTGATTTCTGGGAAACTTGTTCTTAAGCCACCAAGAAACTGGAGTTGAATGCAGCAAAGCATGTTATGCAGGAATAAAGCCAGGGCCATGTCTTCCTGAGTTATATCCCATGGCCCATTTGCTGAGTAACTGGCTCTCAGCAATTCTATAACTGTGCAATCCATACTCCTCAGCAGGAGGATGAGGCTGTCAGAAGAATCCCAGATTCACAGCAGCACCAGTGAAAGGAAGGGTCCAAAAGAAGCCACGAGACTCTGGAGGTGAAAGGCATTCAAATGCCATCCAGAGAACACTCTCCCACAGAGACTTATCAGAGAGAATGGACTGGTTTTCCAGCAGTGGCAACTATGGACAGTGCTTGATGCTAAAATAGAGGCTTTATCAGACTGGGTCAAGATACAGTAACAAAGTTGGGTGGTATGGTAGACATAAAAATTCCCACTAGACCACAGAGTTCTGGGATCCAGGGAGAGAAAGCTGTGCCATATTCTGCTGGAAAGAACCAAGCATCACCTATTGAAAAGACTAAGTCCAGGCATTCAGCATAAAGATATGCAGCAGGAGCTGAGTTAAATGTTCCATGAGGATGGATGTGCACAGGGCCTGATGAAGACAAGGGGCTTATTTTGGGGAGACTGCCTCAAACTGGGGGCCGTGCAGGGCTGAGTGTGTGATTAAAAGGATCACAGGTGGCAGACATCTCCTGATAGGTGTCCAGTCTTAACTCAAAAATCACTGTTCAGTGGGCATCTAATGCTAACAGACATCAGGGGGGGAGATACTATATCTTCATCCTAGTGAGGGGAGCTTGTGCGCATGTCCACTGTGTAAATCCTGCATAGCTAGGGGTGCTCCAAGAATCTTCTTTGCATAAAGTCTGGTTCAGCCGAGATATTTCACAGGCATGACAAAAGGGATGGACCCACTCACGAAAGTCTAAGAAGCACAGCATGTGACCCAGAGAATATGGACTTGATGCCAGGGTACTAATGAGGATAGGGGACTTCAGCATTCCTGAGATGCTGACTAGTTTCTGGGAAGGAGCTCTCCAAAAAACAAGCGTTGCCTGAAACTTGGAATTTATCTCCAATCCTCCAGAGAAGGTGCTCAAAGACAATGAGTCATACTTTGCCATTCCAGCACCAGGAAGAGAGAAACATGTGGTGTTTGAGGGTCTGACAAATACACTACAGCAAAGTGGATGTAGCTGAGATGAGCCCCCAGAAGAAAGGATTATAGAGCTCCTAACAAGAGCACATGTGACATCTTTTGAAATACCAGCAAACCACAGCAGCATACAACATAACCTCTATGGTTTGAACCTTCAACCCCTTCACATGTTTAAACACCAAAATCCTTGGCAGTAAGTGGGTGACCACTTATTCCAACTATGATGTTTGGAGGTGAGAGTTTTGGAAAGCTAGTAGGCTTAATAAGGTCATGTGGGTGAAGCATTTATGATTAAGTCCTGGTGTCTTTATAAGAAGGACAGAGACACATGCACTTTGTCTCCTGCCATGTGATGCTCTTCACTGTTCCAGGACTATGCCAGCAAAGTCATCACCAGATCTGAGCCAATTCCACTGCCATGCCCTTGAACTTTAAAACTGTGAGCTAAATAAACCATTTATCTTTACAAAATTATCTTGCCTCAGGTATTTCTTTATAGTAACATAAGGCTGACTAGCATAATGATTCGTGATCTTACCAGGACAACAGAGAGAGCTCTCCTAGGTTACCTGGAATAGATAACTGCCTAGAAACTCTAGGAATCTCCAAAGCGCAGAATACTGGCAAATGTGGGACTAGCATCCTAGGTACAGTTTCTGTGAGCTGCCATAATCCCTTTGACTACAGTGCCCTGGAACAAATGTCTCTAGAAATGATGTCATCACAATCACCTTCACTGAGGACTTGATCCCTGTGATTCAGCAGCTAAAGGATACACATTCAAGTGTCTTTAACTAAATACTGCAAAGAGGAGACTTCAAGGAGAAAGAGGATGGACATGGAGGATGGTGCACCCAAATATTCTTGTTACCGCACCATAAGTACTAACCACTAGCAGAAGTCTTTCTCTGCTTACACGAAGCTGATGAGTATATTTTAAATCATTTTTGAAGAATTAATAGCTTTGGGGCACTTTTCCCTATGAGTGAACAGTGTGCTAATTTGCTCAGTGTTTTGGTGTTGTTCCTTTTTTAAGACAACTGCACAAAATTCTATCCAAAGCCCTCTAATTCTTCCACTTCAGTGGTCTGAATCCCACTAATAAACAATCAGGACTTTAGATTCCCTTAATAATGGAGAGAGATTCAAACGAAGATGTTTTGCCACTCTCTGCAAATTCCTAGAGGTATTGCCTGTTGAACAGGCCGGCAAAATTACGGATTTATTCAGGACTGATTGCATTGGATATGTAAGCATTTTTGAAGGATTAAAAGAGAGTGAGTGAGAGATGTTTGTGAGCTGAATGAACAGGGGAGGTGCAGCCTCCTCGCTATCCAGTCTGGTGGAGAACAAGGCTACAATGGGAGAAGGGGACAGACTTACTGCATGGATGAGCAAGGACCCGGACCTCGTCCACAGCGATGTAGCCAGGATGACCCTTCAAAGAGACGGATTCAAAAATCACCTGCAATACACAGGGCAGAGTCAGTTTTGCAGCAGCTGTTCGAAGCATTCCTTTTAGGTGGCTTCCCAGCCCCCCAGTTCCTTTATGTTATGGCTTCCCACTAGAACCAAAGAAACCCTATGCAAGTACAGCACGCTGCCCTGGAAGTTGACTTGGAGTTTGAAAACAAGGCAAAAAGACCACACTCCGGTGACTAGTGACAGAAGTCAGCCACACGGAACATTGTGAATGGACTTCAGAAGTAACACTTAGATGCAGGAAAAGCAACCTGAACCTGGCCCAGGAACCCCAATTTGCACCTCTTTCATTGTGGTTTCAGTTGAGGCACAGGGAAGAACCACTCCTGTTGTCCCAACCTGCTTGTGAAGGATGAGAAAAATGCTTACCTTGGAAACCAGCATAAGACAAGGGGATTTACTCTGATCTGATTCTACATTCCTGAGTGACACACTTTATTGAGACAGGGTCTCACTTTGTAGTTCAGGCTGGCTCTGAGCTCACTATGTAGCCCAGGCAAGCCTCCGACTCAGCAATCCTCCTGCCTCTGCCTCCTGAGTGCTGAGATTATAGGCATGAGCCACCACGCCTGGCACTGTGGTGTGTAGTACTAATTGCTGGTGGGCATGAGTCACTATGCCCAGTGTTATTATATGTGGTTACTGGGGATCAAACCAGGGACCTTGTGCTTGCTGGGCAGGCACTGGAACCACTGAGCTAAATCTCTGGCCCCCATCTAAGTTTCTTCATAACACCACTTAAACACAAAAAAACACCCACCTGTAGGTATCCAGGAACAGAGGGCAGTAAGTTCTTTGAATTCTTCACTCAGACTCAACCTCACTTCTTACTAAAAACTCCATTATGCAATTAACAGCTTCCCTCACACCCAACATATTCACATAGGGGATATGAATAGCTTTGTGGGCAGCACCCTTGACCTCCCTAATAATAGGTACCTCCTGTCCACCCAACTGCAGCTGCAATCTCAGTTTAACCATTTCCCACTCTAAAACTTGGAAATTCCATGTTTCCACCCTTTGCTATAATTTCCTATTCCACAGTCCACTCTCAAGTCACTTCTCCTTGATCTGAGTCTCGGGTTCATCTGGTATTCGTACCTCTGCTCTTCTGTAGTCTATCTGCACACCTGGACCTTTGCGTATACTCCACAACCCCCTGTTTCATCCACCATGTTGGGTAACACCCATACAATTCTCGGCCTGAGGCTTGATTCACTTACACCTTTTACAACACGGCTGAGTCTGCTGCCAATCTGCCTTCTGCATTACTGTACCATATACAAAATGTCGCCTCTTATGATCCACCCATCCAATTTTAGCAGACATCACATCTCCAAGGGGCAACAGAACAAGAGAGGAGATGATTTCTAAAGTGCTATTTACCCACCTACTCTTTATCCATACCAACAACAATCTCTTCTTGGCTGGAAATGCCAGGACTCAACACTCTGATTCACCTCACATTTTCTAGCTTCTTGGTTCTCTCAGTTTTCCCTCTTTATCCTATATCTTCAAACCTTCTGTTTTAGCCCTGAGCTTGATATATGCAAAGTCTTGTGCTTCTTTTTTTGAAATATTCTCCTTTGTAGCAGGTCCTTCTCTATCACAGGCCAGGTATGTTTCAGTCACACTTCAAATTCTCAACTATTGAACCAACACTCACTCCTAACATTTCCTTAATCCCTCCTGAAGAGCCTCAGCCTGTCAAATAGTTTGGATTTTGTCTCCCACACACCACAAAAGCTGCTTTCACAGTGGACACCAGCAGTAATCCTAATTGCTGAGTCCGGTGAATGCTATTTGCAGTCTTCATCTTGCTCTAAGAAGGAAGACGAGGTAGGCCTTGAGCTCAGGATTAAATGCCAGAGTAGAGTCCTGGCTGTGCCACCTACTGGTGAGTGACCTCGGGCAACATACCGGACTGCACTGTGGCACGTTTCTGTGTATAATTACAGTGTCTATCCCATTGCCTAATTTCTGTATTAAAGGAGTTAATGTCTTTCTTAGGACAATAGAATATCCTCAATGAATGTCTACTGTAATTATTACTATTGGACCACTTCTCTACAAATGTTAGCGTTCATTTCTTCTCCCTTTCTGGATCTCCCTATTATTTGGTCTTGGCATATTTAATTTTCATGATTTTTCACATAAATCTGAGTCTGTTTTACCATCAATCTGTAGAACTCCTCTGCCTTACCCTCACTTTTTCCCCCTTATTGAGTTTACTGGTACACTTTAGGTATACATTATGATCACATTTATCATTGAGAGTCTGTACCTGTACATGATATATTTTGATTCTTACTTTTCCCATCCCCCTGCCTTCCCTTCAAATCCACTACCCCCCCATATACATAAGCTTTGTTTCCACCTTTTCTTTTAACCAGAAAATTTTTCCCTGCCATATTTTTTATTCGATATTAACAGAATTTGTTAAATCTGTCCCTATCCTTCCACCTATTAGGAAGGACCTCAGGATGCTATTAGGACGGACCTCAGGAAGCTGCCTCTTTTAGGCCAAAACCAATTAGAGATGAGTACCGCTATTCTGGTTCAACCTACCAACAGTTTTGATCTCTATCACCTTAGCAGCTTTCAAAATAGAACCTTCCCCTCAGTCTTTTGCCCCAAGTTTAACTCAAGCCTGTGAGTGAAGGGCAATATATGCAATGAGATCATCAGGAAAATTTTCCTGGGGAAGGTTTCTGTGGCTTATATGGTCCAGATCAATGGATTCAAGGTTCAGTGTTGTCAGTGGGACCTGAGGCTTTAATAGTTGTAATGAATGAGCAGGAAATGGTAGGAAACAATGGAAATGGCTGTGAATAGGCAGCTTCCTTGTTAGAAGTTCTAGCAGTAAAGTAACACGTGGTTCCCGGGGAATTATGCGAAGTGATTGGGTCTGCGAGTCTCACAAAGCCAAGCAGCTGCTCTAGCATGACAATCACTCTAGCAGAGTGGTTTATTAAGGCCGCAGGGCTCTCCAGAGAGAATTAACAAACAGAAGGGTGCAGGAGGTGGGAAAGACTGCAAAAATAAAATTCTGATAACTACCTCTTCTTCAGTAGGGGAAATCAACAGATTCATTCTGTAAAGAATCACATGTCTGCTTATAGCCTTTAATAACCCAAAGGAAACCAAAATCAAAGTCCACAGGAAAAAAGTAAAGCAAAATAAAACATAAAAGATCAATGCATTTAAAAGAAAGTAGCATGAACATTTTCAAACTGTGTAATTAAAAATGGCAAAACTAAGAAAAGATAATTTCATTTTGACAATAAATATAAAGGAGTTAAAATAGAGATGATCTCCTAGGCTGTCTAAATAATCAAAATCTAATTGTATGCCATAACACAAACACTTAAAACAGAATGATTCAATAACCTTAAAAATAACAAGTTTAACAGGAACATAATAAGGAAATGCAAATACACAAAAAAAAAACAAAACTATGTTGGAAAAATTAAGTGAATGCCTCAAAGCAGACTTTTAACCAATAAAAAGAGTAAAAATCACTAAAGGAACTAAAATGACCACTTTTTAAAAAACACCTTAGTCAAGAAACTTATAAGGAAAATACAAGGGAAGAAACAGGGTTCTTGAAGAGTTTAACCCATTTCTTATATTCTGACTAATGAAACAGAAAAAGCAAAGGTACCATGTATATTTATCAGTAAATATATATTATACATAGCATAATATATTACTCATATAAAAATAGTGAAAATATGGCTCACGCCTGTAATCCCAGCACTCGGGAGGCAGAGACAGGAGGATTGCTGAGTTTGCGGCAGCTTGCCTGGGCACCATAGTGAGCTCAGGGCCAGCCTGAACTACAAAGCGAGACCCTGTCTCAAAAAAAAAAATAGTGAAAATATATGTAAGATAAGTAATAATGTATCAGAGTAAGTGAAACTTCTATTCAGATGTTCAAGAATTTATGAAAAGATCACAGCATACTGCTAACCCCAGAACTTGGGAGGCTGAGTCAGAGGATTGCTGTGAGCTCAAGGCCAGCCTGGGCTACCTAATGAATTCAAGGTCAGTCTGAGCAACATAGTGAGACCTTGTCTCAAAAAAAACAAAAAGAAAAAAAAAAGATCATAAACTAGACAGAGTACAACTTCAATAAATCTCTCAAAAAAGAAAATTATATAAATTGAGTCTATACACTTTCTAATCAAATTTACTAAAATTAGAAAATGACAAAGTCTTAAAAATCAATTTCTTCAAGTAATACAATACCTTCCTAATAACTATGATGTCAAAGTATGTTTTGTACGTTAACAAAAGTCTGAAAAAGTCAATGACAAGCTAAGAACAATGCTTGCAATACATATGCCAGCTAAAAGGAATATATCCTTTTCTATGTGCAAAGTATTATTGAAAATTTTTAAAAAATGAATAAACCCTCCAAAAGAAAAACTGGCAAATGATTTCAGCAGGTAATTCACAAGAGAGAAGGTAGAATGGTAATTATCTCTGAATGCAAATGTTTAAAACAGGCACAGAGGATTCTCAGAAGATTCCTGCAGCTTAGGGTAGAGACGGTTGTCCCATTACTGTCACTGTTGGAAGGATCTTGACCACAGAAAACCCCTATGACCTGGCCAGCTCTATTCCTGAGGACAAATACCACAAAGTCGTGGGAGGACTCCAGGACTCTCTGAGACAAAAAGGGCTAACTGGGAATTCAGAAGCCTGAATGTTCATCTTTGGCCAACTATACTCACCCAAAAACTCAAACCAAGGTCCCTGAGGAATGAAAGTCAGACAGTGAGAAAGAGAAAGGACAAAGGAGCCAGCTGGGAAGTCTGGAACCTCTCAAATGCTGAAAAAGTGATGGAGGGCTGAAGTAGGCAACTGATTCTCAGCAGGGTTCTGTCAATACATGGAAGCAGAGACCCTAGGTGCAGGGAGCAGACTGGAAAAATCTGCTGAGAATCCCATCTTATGTGAGGAACATTCTTCAACCCCGAGGCTTCCATGTGGACTTACATCAACTGCACGTGGACCAGCTCAGGAATCTCGTAGGAGACCTGCTGCTCCGAGTGTTGGGAAAATGAGTTTGCATATAAAGGCATAAAATTATCTCCCTGGGAGTGAGGAGTTGGGCAAAGCTAGTAAGAAATTTCCCAAAAGAGGCCCAGATGTGTTCACGCAGCACCAGAAAAAGATGGGTTGTGTGCACCGAGGGAAGAAGGTGTAGATATGTCAAGCTGCGGTTGAAGGGACCTGGTGTTTTATTCTTTTGTATTTCTTATATGCATTGGTGGGTCCGTGGTAGAATTCTCACCTGCCTCTGTATTTCTTGAACAGAGAACACATATGACAAAAGTGTCAAAGGACTGCAAACATTCACTTAAAAGAAAAAAATATTGCCTTATCAAAACTCATAGAAAGAAGACCACATAAATTTCCATAGACAAGAATTATTTAGAGTAAAATGAAGAGACATTCTTTCTCACACCAGCCCATGGAGGCACGCGCAACATGAGGAAGAAGATATGGTGTTTCAAGGAGTGGGCAGAGTGATAAGAGAGCCAATGGGGTGGAGTTTCAGGAGAGGGAGACTGGACTCTCACTCTGATATACCCTGTTGAACTGCCAGTGATGTTACTGCACCTACAGAGTGCTGGATGCTGGAGAATTCCTCAGAGCAGGCCTGGGTTTCCAATCCAGCTGAACCAAAGTCAAATGAGTCCTTAATTTCAGGGGTCTACATAGCCATAAAGATTGAATAAGAGGTCACTTTATACAGGAAGATGACACAGAACACAGCCATCAGGTGGCTGCAAAATTAATAAGAGCTCTTGTATTTTTTTGATCTTGAGACAGAAAAGTTCAGAATCATTAAAAAATATTAAATAGAATTAACATCACTTAGACAAAGACAGCAATTCCAAACACGTGGTTTAACAGACACTCAGTCGGTACCTGATTTCCCGAGAGGAGGCAGGTAGGGAGCAAAGGGCTGCAGAGGGGCTTTTGCATCTGAGACCCCACTAAAGGGCCAGCAGCCCAAAGCCCGGTAACAAGAACAGTGACATTTGTGTTTATCCTAGAGCTACGGTCATTGTTAAGGCTGTGAAATATGACTTGAATAAATGAATGTATAAGCCATCAAGTCGGAAGCCCAGCAGTGTCAAAGAACAAATTGTATTTAGCCCACAGAACTCTACAGGTAGGATCAGAGAACGAGGCTGGGTGGATTTTAAAATCCTGTCTCTGAGTCTCCTGAGATGTTTTATTCGCACACCACAGCGCTTGAGTGTGCAGGTATAAGTAAATGCATGTCGGTCTGCATGTATGCTGACGCTCAGTCACATGGCTGCACCCTACTGTTGGTAGCCATGTGAGTACTCTTGTGTCTCTGTGTGTATGTGCAGATGACACATGTGTTTTCAAGATGCCTGCTCTCAATGCATCAGTGCTTTTCTACTGCATTACTCAGAGCAGAAGAGAATAAAGCTTCAGTAGCTAACACTCGGCAAATCAGCAATGTCTGAGGATGAGACCACGTGGGACACTTCTGAGGGTGATGACAGGCCAAGCAGAAGTGCTTTGTTCTTTCTTTTTTTCCTTAAAGAAGATTTCCTCTACCCTCTTCCTTCCTTCTTTTCATTTGCTTGAATAATCTCTGAACCCTGCTGGTGACGGGACACGTTGCTACAAATTTTCTCAATTTTAATCCACAAAAGGACCCTTCATTGTACTTATGCTTCTTCCCATTGTAAAATGTGAGAACTGTGATTCCAATTGATGACAGGTACAACCAATTTCCAAAGCTAGAGAGCAGAAGATTCTCAGAATAGAAAGCTATTCTCCCTAAATAGAGTTTGGAGCCAACAGACTCAAGCAGGATTATGGGAACCTTACAGATAATGTCCTATTCCCTAGAAGTCAGGATGAGCTGCTGCCTAATATAAGGAGCCATTGTGCAGATACGTGAGAGACAATAGGCTTGCCTCATAGCAGGGACTGCAGGGAGCTCAGGAAATACCTCTTACCCCGAAATTCCATCAGAGAGTGTGGCAAATGATAGCACTGTCCACCTTCTGAGTCACTTTTCCTGCTCCTTGTCCTTTGCCCTGTGGTCCCATCCTGTACTCACTTGTACCAGGACCTGATAGAGGGGTTCTAGTTAGACTCTAAGGCCTCCTAGGGCTATCCTCCTAGGGCTAGCCTTGGAGATAACTGACGCTTACACTCAGTGATACAATGGAGGCAACCATGGGGTCAGGCCTTTGGATTCTGCCCCTAGCTTTGACAATGATCTGCTGTGTGCTCTTGAGCTTAATTAACCATCTCACCACCTCAATTTGATCACCCACCTAAGGGTGCTTTCAGAAAGCCATGGCCTGGAATTCCAATCCAGTTCCTGCTTATTTTTTTACAAAAATAAAAAATGTTATCAGAAATCAGATACACCTATTCCTTTATATATTATCTATGGCTGCTTTCATGGTAGTGTCAGAATTGAGTAACTATGGTACAACAAGGACTTTAAGGGCCCCTAAAATGATAATATTTTCTGTCTCGCCCTCTATAGAAAAATGTCAACTCGATCCACAAATTGAAGATGAACCAAAGCCATGGGTGCCAACGTGCATTTTGTAAATCTCTGTGGATAGGAAGAGTCTCTCATTTATCATCCAAACTGGGGCACATGATGATACAGATGCTCTCAACAATTTCACCAAGACAATAGGAGGAAATCGGGGCAGTGCCAGGAGAGGCAGGATAAGCCGCTGTCTAAGGAACACTATCTCCATGCTAAGATGTTCAGAAGAACAAAAGAGGCATAAGGTCAACGTTTGATTGCAGTTCATGGATTAAGTATCAATACACAGATTTCTCTCCGATGGCTCAGAACCCAACCCCCTGGGCTGCCTATGGCTTCTGAAAGGGGACGCTTTATGTAGCATCTCTGAATTTAGCTTCTCCAAATTTTTATGAGCCCCCAACCACATCACTCTTCACTAGTAGGCATTTCAGAAATCAGCTGCTCTGTTTGTGGTGGGGATTCTTCCCAAAATACACAGACAAAATTGTCTCCCTTCATGTATTGATGCAGGTAGACATTATAGGGTGATCCTTGAATGAAATTCTAAAATCCCAAACCCCTGGAACAAGTAAATTTACATAGTTATATAAGGTAATTTTGTGGTAAACTTGAGCTGAGCTGTTCCGATGCTATTTACAGTCTCAGCCTATCCTACTTACTCAGAACAGGTGTAAGCTGCTGTGGAGATACTAGTACAGTGAACTTGACTATAGAGTGCTGGCACAGAGCTTACAAAGGGTGTTAGAAAGCACATAGTGTATGCAAATATTTTGTCTTTTAAATTCTAAAGATTGTGAATTTTGAAATATATCTGATACCCAAAGCTTCTGATAAAGGCTTATGAACCTAATACTATACTAATAAACACATAATCCACACAGGAGAAAGACACATAAATGAACCCAAAGGCATATTACAGTGGTACCTTGGTTCACAAACTCAATTTTCTGCATGATTCTATTCACAAACTGAACTAGACAAGAAGTGAATCCAATTTCCCTGTAAGGTCAACACTAAACCTGTCCATTGAATTTGATTCTATTCGTGTCTAATTTGGTCTGTGACTAGCATCATGGCAAGAATCAAGTTCATGAACCGAGGTGCCACTATATCTCACATCAGCTGGGATAAAACATATCACACTGTTAGTGGCAACCACATTAGCATCAAGGATTCTATTTTTCACCAGATTTATTGATAGGTTACTGCTGCTCTAAAAAAGGAACTGAGGGCCTTCACTTGAGCCAAGGTATTACAGGACACACTGATCTCTGCAAGGCCTGGCTTTGCCCGACTCACTACCACAATCCTTGTAGAGGGCACTTGTCCAGCTTGGACAGGAAACCATCGCTAAATTACTGACAATTGGATGAGTCCATGGAGAGTGAGTCACAGTCTGTGAAGACACACATATGACTGGTACCATCTTCGTGAAATATAAGCTGGGTTCTTTCAAGGACATGCTCCCTTCCACTTTCCTTCCATCTTTTATTTCCTCTATTCTTTCCATCTTTTTCTAATTTGCCTTACTCCTCCTCTCTGTTTTCTTGACCAAGGATAGCAGAGCAGATAGGGGTGGGAGAGAATGGAAGGAAGTGTGGTAACAGCATGGCTGTTCAAGCCCCTCTCCCAGGCTATCTGAAGATCTCTGGGATTATGGGGGAAACCTGCACTGTTTGGGAGCTTCTACTCTGCTCCAAATATGTCATCTTACCCAATACTCCTTTAAGTCTCCTAACAAGGGATTTCAAAGTATAACCCCAACCACCAAAAATAAGCAGATCCAGATCTAGAGACCATAGAGATGACTGCAAGAGAAAATGGAACAAGAGAATCAGTAGACTCCACTCAGCATAAAGCTAGGAGCCCTCCAGGAACTCGAATTTGGAGTCCCAGCTTCACCCCCACTCCTCCACCCCACCCCAGGAGTCCTGGTGGGGCAGCTCTTTCAAGAACTCTACTGGAGGAAGCTCTGTAGCTAGGGGGTTTTAAGTTTCTCCATGCTGCCTACTCCAGAAGTCACAAGGCACATAAAGCATTTTAATAAAAATCTAGCTAGTAAGACTAGAAAAAAGATTTTTCCCATTTTACTCCATTTTAAGTACTCCAAACTCAAATTTAAAAACAGAAACTCAATCCAGCTATTGGAAAACCTTGAAGCATGTTTTAAATATGTGTATGTATTAAACCACTTCAACTGTGCATTTTACAAAATCTATATACAGATGAGAATTTCCAGTGAAAATGTAGCATTTGAATTGAGATTTAGTATAAGTGTAAAATACTGGGTTTTGAATCCTTATAAAGAATGTGAAATAACTCACTAATGTAAAATATTATAAATTAATTTTTCTAGTTTTTGTGCTTTCTTCATGACTTGTAGAATTCATAATTTAGACATGGTTCACGTTATATTTATATTGGACTGTACTAGCTTGGGTGTGGAACCAACATAACATGGGTAAAGGCTCTAACTCCACATGAGTTTGCTTCTAAGCCTCAGTTTCTCCATCCTAACATGGACATAATAGTACCTGCCTCAGTGGACCTTTCTGAAGATTAAACAAGTTAATACACAGAGCCTATTTTCTATCATGCCTAGAACATGATAAACACTAAACAAATAACAGCTATAATCATCATTTAGGTTCACTGTTATTACCAACATCATCTCTTCCCCACTTCTAAAAACAATTCAGGAAATACATAACCGCAGACAATAAAATTACTCTAAAAGCAAATCACAAATTATTAAAGATGAAATGGAAATAGATATGGCAAAAACCTAGGCTAAGTACTGAAGGTAATTGAGTATTAAAGTCTGATTTCTAGTTGCCAATGCAAAGGAAAAATAAAGCTTGAATCATCTCATTATTGTAGCTGAACAAGTCAACAAGTGATTTAGATAGACAAATTATTCCGAACACTACAGACTGAGAGGATTGCACCCTGAGTATGGGACTGGGGGAGGCCCAAGTAGCCCTAGCCAAGAGTCTCACCATTTCAGGTGTGCCTTCCCTTTCAGACCCTAGATGGGTTTTGCCAAGAGGCAGATGTATGTCACTTTCAAACTTAAAACCTTTCACAATGGGAATGAGGATTCACTGCACATGGGCTGAGGGCTTCTTCCTGGGATAACAAAAGTGCTCTAAAAGCGTGATGGCTGTGCAACCTCACAGGCATACTACAAATAACTGTAGTCAATCACTCATGGTTGTACACACCCATAATCCCAGCACTCTGAAAGGCTGAGGCAGGAGGATTGCAAATTCAATTGCAAATTGTCCACCTAGACAATTTTGGAAAGGCTGAGGAATACAAAGGAAATAAATACAAAGGAGAAGCTGAGGATACAGCTCGTATGATGACCCTAGGTTCAATCCCCAGTACTGGAAAAAACAGCACTACTTGAGCAATTAAAATAGGCAGATTCATGTAAGTTTCATCTTAACAGTTTTGTTTAAAAAAAAACAACCCTCAACAGTTTCAATATAAAAAGACCTGGAGCTGGGTCCCTCCAAGGCTCCCCTGTGTAGTGTGTACAATCTGTGTAGTGTGTACAATCAGTTTACACTGAGACAAGCACAGGAAAAGAAAGAGGTATTTAGAAACATGCCAAACTGGCACTGCCATGACATTTTAACATTGTAATTTGGAAAGGTATTGGTTCATAGTGCATTGGGGGAGAAGTGATCCTTGTTTATAAACAGTGTGAGAAGCACACACAGCTCCTGGCAAGAGAAGGGGGTCTAGCTCATTAAGCGGGGTTTGCAAGCCCCAGTAATAGAACTGTGCTACTGGCTTGTCTCCCCTCTATTCCCTTAACAATGTACCCTCAAAGGACTGAGAACCCTCAGGGTCCTATAATCTCTGACTTCCTCTTCCAACCCCACTGTGTACGCTGTGACAACTCAAATCCTTCTCATCTTTTGTCCATTATATTTTGTTCACCTTTTGAGGATCAGCTCAAGTGCCACATCTTAGAAGCCATCCTAATTCCCTACCCTACCAATCAGCCTTTCCACAGGGATGGTCTTGGACTGGTTAGCTCATCTTTCTGAACCTGAGTCTTTTTATCTGTAAAATAGGCATAGTAGTAGAGCCTCCCCAATCGAGTTGTCATGAACACTTAGTTTATAAAATGCTTCTGTGTCTGCTTTGTTCCAGCTCCCCGGGGAGCCATGTGCATCATGATAGGCCATAATTGTTTATTAGCACATCAGTCTCCTCCTCCAAACCACGACCTCCACAGAGGCAGAGCTGTGTTGGGTCACTTCTGCCCATACAGGGCTAACTAGGGAAAGAAGCCCAGTGAACATGGGAGTTGAATGTGTGAGTTAATAATGTCCACTTCAGACCTACCCACTGTAGGAAGAGCAAGGTGTGCAAAGGTACATTGTCATTACTTTCCAAATATCAAACTTTGGCAAAGTAGCCTACCTGGTAGTAATGCGGCCAGAAGGTGCTAATGGCGAGTTCTGCCTTCACCCAGCCCTCAGTGACTACCCCAGACACGTTCCAGACAGGGTTCCCCTGGGGTCCGCCATTGACCTTCACGTAGACATTCAAAGCCCCAGGGCTGGAGCGATCACGGCTGGAGAAGTAGTAATGGAAGTCGATGCAGTGGGTGTCATTCTCCTTCAAGGTGGGCAGAAGAAGATGAGCCTTCTGGCCAGAGGCCCTCCCAGAGCTGTTCACCATCATGAAGGACCCTAGAAGCCCACAGTGAGAGTGGGAAGTAGAAACAGGAGAGAGAGAAAAACCCTTCTGAAAAATTAGTCACATGACTGGAAATAAAATTACTTTAAGAAGGAAGGTCTCATTGACCTTAAGAAAACCAAACCTCCTCTCTAAACCTGGGTCTTTTCTGCTATAATTGGGGCTGTAACTTCCTATTCAACATTGCATTTTAAGAATTAAGACATTGTAGCATGTAGGATATATTTTTACAAGATAGTCTATAAACACATACTAAAAAAATTACAGCCAGTGACTCTGAAGGAAGCATGAAATAAAATCCAGAGAGTTCGTTGACTGCAACTTCTGCAGGTAAAATGAGATGAAAATAGACTTATGCAGGCTTGGACTATTTCAATGAGGGCAAAACTTCTCCAATATGGGAGGTGGTACCATTCCAACAAACTCCATCTGGAACCCTGCATTTAGGAGAGGGAACTGCTGTTATATCAGAGCATGTAAGAGTATAGCCACATAAGAAGTAAAGTCCCTGTAGAGACGTAAGAACCTTTTGGAAGACATTCAGGAGGAATGGAAAGTAAGACTTCTTAGGTACTTAGAGTACTAGTGTTAATGTGAGGTGCACTATCTTTATATTTTTCAATTTAATCTTCAAATGACCCTGGAAGACAAAAGAACATTCATTTTACCTAACAAATGATTTTCCTTCAGCTTTTTAGTCAGAGAGCAAGGGACCCAGATTCTCTATAACTTTAAAATTTATACTCCTAATACCATTTGCAGAAAACATAACTACAATTTCCAAGCATTAAAAGGCTAACTCATGGAAACAACCAAGTCTCTTTTGCTCTGACAGATCACATGATTCATCACGGGTGCTTGGATCTTGCCCTGGATCCAAGTCCTTTGTCACTGACTTTGCAGCTCCTCCAAGTAGAAGCAGAGGGTCCATCTCCAGCTCCTGTCTTTGGGCTCCACAATCTGATTTGCTTTGGTCAGAAGGATTGTAGCAGAGCCTTAAACTGTGCTTGCCTACCTTGACTTACCCTCTTGTACGAGTGCCACCTTAAATAAGAAGAATGTGCCTCAGGTAGTCGTTACCCATTTCTGCTTAGGATCAAGAATAAATACAGGAAAGACCCCTGAGGTCAAAAGTGAAGAGCCAAGCTACGCCACCCACGCTGTTGAAACCACAGGCACATGGCCTAAGAGCTCAGCCTAGACCACCCAAACCTGTAATTTGTGCACAGACCTCTGACTCTGAGAATAAATGCTTATTATTCTCTGTCACTGATTTCTTCTTGGACTGCTTCACAGCAAGACTGTGTTCAATATACCATGTGGTCACAAACTTTCTAACAAGTGCAGCTGGAGCAAAACAGGGACTGACATCCCAGAGACAGAAAGAGTTCCGCCCACCACCGTGTGCAGCTAGACACAGCCTGGACAAACTAAGGAGATGCTCCAGAGGATTTCACAATCAACTAGAAGGGCTGGACTCTGGAACTTAAAGTATTATGATTCTACCAAACAAACTGCATCATAAAACAAGATTGCTAAACTTGAGTGACTCCAAGATGAATGTTTTGCCTAGAAAATTACTACTGCCTTAAAGTCTCACTTTAACCACTAAAATCTTCGTTCAGAATGAAACTGTAAAACAACTTACCCCCAGCCAAGAGTACCCATTTCCACAGATATTTTGCTTCTTTCTTTCACCTTAATACCAAAAGAACTCAGAGATGCCATTTAATAAGTGTTGGGTAATTTATATCTTGCTGGGTTTTAGAAAGTACCGGTCTTTACACCCTGTCTCCTCTGAGTTCCAAGTGAATTTACAAACAGACACAGGCAAGCAATTGCATTCAAAACCTCCATATCACTATTCAAACACTTACAGCCAGATTAATTTTCCTGTTACCACCCTGATCCCTTGCAAATAGCATGAGGAGCAACTGGGTGGACTGGGCCACATATTAATCACCAGATTCCTAGGACAAGAACTATTCTACCAGGATAACTACTTAGGGCAGTTGGGTGGGCTCGTACCAGAAAACAATCAATAAGAAGCAAGATGCCAAAGACAGAGAAACCTGACATGAACACCTTCCTATTTTGACCATTCACCCAATCATAAGATTTGCCAGCTCCTGCATATGAAACAACCATTTAAAAGAGTGTGAAGTATCTTGTTTTGTGGCCTGGCCACAACTTAGGCTAAGCGGAGATATATCTCCAGGTCACACATGGAATCTAAGCATCTTAACCTCACAGCCAGGCAGTGAACAAGAAACTACAGAGGGGAACTGATGCTGAGACAGGACTGAGCCATCATCCAGGCCCATATATACCCACTGTCTTATGTCCTACCGAAGGCCAGCTTTCCTCAGATGCATGAATAATGACTCATGAGCCCCACAGTGGATGGGTGACTGCCCCTGCTGCTGAGTAGTGGGGCGTCTCCCACAGAGAGACAGGGGACGCACCCTGAGAAGAAAGGTGTGCCTGGCTGTCTGCATCCTGAAGCTCATGAGGCCCCATACATACTTCGGCTCCTGCCCCGGCTAGTTTGCAGCAGGTACACACAGAATATAGACTCTCACAATCCTAAATAGAGAGGAGAGAGAGTCTTCCTTCCTCTACCTCATGTCCCATTTCTCTTCCTCCCAGCTTTAGCAGCAATGCAGGCTGATTGAGGCAGTATGCTTTACTCAGGTCTACGTGATTTCATGTACAGCCTAGTGGGTCATGTTCCCCAGCTACCAGCATGCTTCAGTGGGGACATACAACTGAAATTTAGTCAACAGGACATGCGCATGTGTACCCCTTCCAGGCCAGGCCTATAAAAGCACCTCCCTCCAACCCCTGCACCTCCTTCCTTCATCGTCTTAACTCTGGAAAGAGGGTCTTCTATCCAACAACTTCAAAATTACCTAAGAGCTTGTAAAAAAAAATAAGAATTGCAGACTCATCCCAAGCCTATCAAATCTGAATCTACCCATTATCCAGATCCTTAGGTAATATATATGCACATTAAAATGTGAGAAACACTTCTCCCTTCTTTTATCATCTACCAGCTGAATGTTCAATATTTCCTGTATCGAGGAGCTAGAAAGATCCATAATAAAACAATTCTGGCTCTCCAAATGACCATGACTATAGTGCAGGACATTCACCTATTAGAAATACTCATTTGGGAAGGAATAAATATGATACAGAAAGAAAATAAAAGAGCATGTATAAGGGGGGAGGAGGGGGAGTGGGTAGGGATATGGGTAAAAATGAGAATTAACTTGTGGCATATACTGGTACAAATTTCCCAATGTTATATGTGATTTTGAGATGTATATAAATTGTACCAATAAAGAATTCAATAAAAAAAAATAAAAAAAAATAAAAAAAGAAATACTCATTTGGGGCTTTAAGTAAATAAAGAATAAACTCTTACTGGGCTAAGGAGCCACTGAAACCCTGAAGCTTACTATTTCCACAGAGAGCATTATCGTTATTATTTTGGCATCCTGGCAGGGCCCCCACTCTTACAAGTCCCTTTATTCAAGGAAATAAGATTTGAAATGATAGCTACTAAGCAAAGCTGCAAGATGCTCTAAATAGGTACATCATTAAGAGCAGTAACCCTAGGAGGTAACTTGGAAGGCATGTGAAATAAGAGAGAACGGGGTCTGCAAGGGCACAGAAACAAGAAAGGGTAGCGGCCACTAGCAAGTGCCTTGGGAGAGGTAGGCTGGGTCCTCTCTAGCTCCTTCCACCTGCAGCCCACTTACAGAGGCCTGGCCATGTCCTCTAAAAAGGCAGAGAGCTGAATCTGAGTCGAGCACAGCCTGCCATGTCTGAGGCTGCTTGGGAGTGAAGGCTCTATGGAGCGGCAGCTCAGCAGGGCCCTCTTTGATCAACAGGTTGGCATAATTAATACCATCCGGGGCTGTCAGTTTCCTGGAGATCAAAAATGAGCCAGTCATTATGCCAAGATCAGTCAAAAACAAGAAAGAGGAAGACTGTAAATACATTCTTTTCCCTTTGCCCTTAAAAAAAAATCTACTAACGTGATAAGGAACATAAAACAGCATTAGTTTCCTCATAGTTATTACACATAACACTGAAAATTGTGGAATTAAACCAGGAAGCGCTCTCTGACTGGCCATAAATTTTGCATTTTTTCTCCTTCGTGCATAATAATGCCTCGATAAGCACCCCATTACTGATGTGTCTATAACATAGATCCCCTTTTTGGAGGCAAAACACTCCTCTGTAGCAGATGGTGGCTATTGTGTTTACACATGAGCACCTCAGGATTGCATTTCCTCACGTCGGCTGTAAAAAGAAAGTCCTAATTGAGTTTTTAATGGCTTTGCACATTGTTCATTAAGATTACATGAGTATGCTCGGCAACTGGCAGCTGAGGGCCTGGAGCTCTCGGAACGCAAGGCGGTCCCTGCAGACAGGTGGCCCTGCCAGCTTCCAGCACCAGGACCCACATGGAGGGAGAGGATGGAGACAGAGGCCCAAATTCTGCCGAAGGCCCAGCAGCTGTGGAGACATGGAAGAGTCTTCTTCAGTCAAGGAAGCTGAGTTTCAGTCCCACTTCTGATATTCTTAGAGCCAGGCAAAAATTCTCAGGACCTCGATTTCTCCAGCTATGAAATGGAATAATGAAACCTATACATCCAAAGGTTTCTGTCCATTTCAGTTAATATTAAATGAAAGCCAGATTTTTGACTCAGTAATTGTCAATTTGATAATAAATGGTCAGCAGAAGGAACAGTGGGCCCAATGCAATTTACTGTAGCTAAGGTAGTTGAGAACTCATTCTTTGCCAGTCATTGATGTAAATATCCTCTAGCATCCCAATGAATTAGTACCATGCTAGCCCTGCTTTAAAGCAAGAAATAGTGAGACACAGAGAAGTTAAGTCATTTGTTCAAAACCACAGAGTCAGAAAGCAGCCATATGCTTTCAATTACAATATCACTGCACAGGAGGCAAAATGAATTTAGTCTAGAAGTGTATTTCCCAAATCAGTAGCTAATAGCAATCTGTCTTTATTTAAATTTAAATACAATTTTAAAACCATGTCATTAGAGATGCTAGCCATATTTCAAGTGCTCCGTAGGCATAGATGGCTAGTGGCTACCATGCTGGAGGGTCCTGACATAGAACATTTTCCTTGTCCCAGCAAGTTCTGGTGGACAGCTCTGTTCCCAGTTTGAGACGTTATAGATTATTCATCCAAGCAAACTATATCTAGGTGAGAGACAGGAGCTCCACTAGCCCAACATACTCAGTTTGAAAACTCCAGGGATTGAGAACACAGTAACTTGAACAACGTCACACAATATGATAAATATTTATACGCTGAGTTCTCAATGCCCATCCCTGTTTCCACTATGGGCAGCTCTGTTGTCCTTGCATGAACTGTACAGCTGCAAGAGTGACTCCCCAGGAAGCTATGTAACTGGAAAAAATGTTATGCTGCATCCAGAAACGGAGAGCCAGAGGCATCCTGCATGTCACCTGCCTTTCCCGAGAGCACAGACAAGCACAGAGGGCCCTGCATGGAAGCACAGTTAAACAACGGTGCTGAGGCCTCACTGTGCTGAGTAAGGATAATGTGAGGGGCTTCTTCCATCAAGGGAATCCTGAAGTCAACTGGCCTGGACTGGAATCTCAGCTGGACCTCTTCTCCCTGAAGGAACTCACACAAATCATTTAAACTCTCTCAACCTCAATGTCCTCTTCTTCAAAAGGGCCATAGAAACACCTCTCACACTGGGGTTCATTGGCATTATATGAAATAATTTTGTCTAAGTGAAGAAGAAAAGTTTTTTCAGTTTAGCAAAGAGCCCTCAACAGATTGAAGAGGAAAACAGCAACAGATCCATTGAGAAGCAGAGTAAAATCTGCCACCACATCCCTCCTTCCTACAGCTCATCTGGCACCAAGGCCTCGGGATGCCCCATTCTTCACTTCTCTGGTCATCTTCTTCTCCATTCTGACATCGGCAGCCTACATCAGGTTCCTAGCATTTAAGTCATGGACTTTTTGGTTGTTCTGTTTCCTGGAGTTCCAGTGTAGTCCCTGATTCTCTTATTATCCAGTATAACAGCCATCAGCACCGTCTGAGACACAAACTTGACCATGATGTGTCCTCTACATCCAATAAAGTCCTACCCCATTCCTTGTCTCCAGATAGGCATAGTGGAGTCACAGAGTCCTTAGAAGTGGATGAGCAACACACAACAGAGACAGGGAAAGAGGGAGGTGAGAGAGGTGTCTACCATGTGAAGCCACTGGCTTTGAAGATGGACAAAAGGATTCTGAGCCAAACAATGCAGGTAGCCACAGAAATTAGAAAAGGAAAGAAAACAGATTCTCCCCTGGGGCTTCCAGAAAGGAACACAGCCCTGACAATATCTTTTTTTTTTTTTTTTTTTTTTTTGAGACAGGGTCTCGCTTTGTAGTTCAGGCTGGTCCTGAGCTCACTATGGTGCCCAGGCAAGCCGCCACAAACTCAGCAATCCTCCTGTCTCTGCCTCCTGAGTGCTGGGATGACAGGTGTGAGCCACCACACCTGGCACTGTGGTTATGTGGTATTGATTGCTGGTGGGTGTAAGTCACCATACCCAGCATTGCATGTGGTTACTGGGATCGAACTCAGGACCTTTGTGCTTGCGAGGCAGGTGCTGGAACCACTGAGCTAAATCTCTGGCCCCCTGACAATATCATGATAGCCCCTCATGGCCTACTTGGCACTCTGATCTCCAGAAATATAAGATTTCAAACACTGTGCCGTTTTTAGTCACCAGATCTATGGTAAGTTTTAAAGCAGCAAATAGGAAGTCTAAACTCACTTTAAACAATCTGCCTTAGCCATACCTGTGGATTTTGCTCATAAGATGCCCTTCCCAAAGTCCATGCTACCAACCCAGCCATGATTCTTCGTCAGACTTCTTACATGCTGCTTATTGTGAGTGGCTGTCATTGATGCCCAGAGAGCAGCTCCTGCCACACTGCTGTCCCTACACCTCACCCCATACACATCCCATATACTGGACAAGTCTTAATTCAAAGTTCCCTAATGATGAAATTAAGCTGTCTGATCACAAAGAAAAGTAAAGAGGCACAAAAATGGCAAAAGGCACAAGGCACTGTCAAGTGAGATAAAGTATGTGCTTTGCATGTAGAAGAATGTAGCGCCACCAGCATTACCATGAATGCAAATAATCAAGCTGATTATAATCATAGTCATAATAACAAATATATCATTCCACATTATCCATACTATCTGTGAAAGCAATCTAATTATCATGTGTCAAAGAAAAATAAATTCTCTTCTTTTTTAATATACTAGAAAATGGTGGAGGTGCTAATTACAGTTTAAAGGATACATAATATCTATTTAAAACAAGGAAAATACATGCTGAAATTTCAAAGGAGTTGCACATTGTGAACATTCTGTCAGTCAGTTTATGTGAACAAGTAATAAGTATGTCTGTAATCATTCATTCAGACCAATAACTTGGGGTTTAAGCATTTCATATGCAAATTTGTTAAGGCAATTTTCCAAGAAGCCATTATCTGATAATCCTTGTAGGTGTGGATAGTGTGGTTTAAAGTAGGATTAAATTCAGGTGACTGGGTCTGAACGCACTAAGCAAAGAGCTCTGTGCTGTCATGCTTCACACCCGAACTCATCTGGCAGGGTGTTCGTGGACCGGGCCTTTCTCCAGAAACAGACCCAGAAGCACTGTCCCCTTCCCCTTCCTGAAGAACAGATAAGGGAAGAGGAATGAGAGACAGCAAATAAAGCAGGGGGGGGAGGGAAGAGGAAGAAGTAATCAAGCAGGAGAAAACAAGAGCAATGGAAAGAAGAGGGAAAAGAGACAAAGAGAACAAGAGGAGGAGGTGACAAAAAGAAGAGAGGAAGTAGAGGAGATAGTAAAGCAGGAGAAATGCAATGCAGATATGGCACTAGGACAAATGAGAGAACAGAAGATTAGGGAAACAGAGCTGAAAAAATCTAAATCATACACGGTCCTAATAAATTTGCTTCCCCTCAACTCCATGATCAAAATAAAAGGTAAAACTAAAACTTTTCACCCAGCATTCTCTCTCTGGAACTCACAATAATCTTGCGATCAAATAGAAAATATTATGGAGCTCATTAGAACCTTCGTTTTCCTCCTTTTTAACTTCTACAAATTCCTTCCTCTGATATCTCAAGATAATGCCTCAACAGCCTGAGAGGACAAATAAATATTATTACAGTAAAAATCAACATAGGATGGTCAAAATTTAGCTACATAAATCGTGAAACACAAGACTT
Organism: Thryonomys swinderianus; assembly: GCA_004025085.1. Taxonomy (NCBI): domain Eukaryota; kingdom Metazoa; phylum Chordata; class Mammalia; order Rodentia; family Thryonomyidae; genus Thryonomys; species Thryonomys swinderianus. Next base: position 3,069 of record PVIC010002034.1, on the reverse strand, counting down.
TGTTCAATTTGCTTTTTGATGTTGGAAATGGCAGAACTCACCAAAGTCAAGATGGATCAAAGGTCAGATAATTCTACACCCCTCTGACTCCCTGCTTCTCCTGTGTACCCATGTTAGCGTACAGCAGCTCTGTGCACAAAAATTCCATTTCTTTACCTGTAAAATAGGTTCTCGGGTAGAACTGCTAAATTCCCTCCAGCTATAGAAGTCCATGGCTATGGCACTTGGGAGACAGGCTACGAGTCACTGATAAGTTAGAGGGCAGATGTGGCTTGGGTTTCCTATGAGGATCCTTCTAAAGGAGGAGTGGGGAGGAGAGACCCTTCTTCTTGGGTTTTATTCCATAGAGAAACACAGCATATTTTTGTTTTCTCACAAAAACATTTTCTCTCTCTGTCACACCTGCTCTTACTAGCAACAATAACAAATATGTACTATCACATCTTACTTATATTCACTTATTTAAGGAAACATCAGCTTTGATAGGGAGTCAATATTGTTATTCTTCTCTCATAAATGAGAAAACTGAGATATAGAGAAGTAACTTTCTCAAGGCGACATGGCTACTAGCAGAGCCAGGATTCAATCCAAGGATCTTACAGTCATCATTCAGCTCCTAGCCTCTGTGCCGTGAGTGGTTATCTTGGATTTAGCACCCAGGAGTGACCATACACTCCCTGGAGTCAGCTGGCCTGCCCCTGACAAGCTGGTGCAGGTAATAAGAGGAACAGAGAGTGGAAGGAAAGAACAAAATTTAAATCACTTGACAAGCAGCTGCCATAATAAGAGTAAAGAGAACAACAGGGCTGATGGGGCATTGTCAGACCCCAAATTGTTCTTGGCATTCATTGGGCTGAGTCCTTTGCTTCTACAGCTTGAAACTGAAATGACATGGAACTAAAATATATATTTTTTAAAAATTTCCCAACTCTTCACACATCCACTGGCATGATAATATTTTGATTAGTTACATTTATGCTCCAATTACACTCACAGAATGTTCAACTGTGTCTTATATATAGCATGTTTGTCATGCTCCATAGAAAATACTGGATTATTACCTTGAATATTTGAAATAGGAAAAGACACAAATGGAAAGGGGGAGAAAAAAAGCCAAATGAAGAGATGACTAAGCTTGTTAAAATAGTGCTGTCTTGCCTTCACATTACTAAATTGGGTCATTGCTATTATTTCCCAAGCTCTAAAATGCCAGCACTTGGAGTGACACATAGTATTACAGACTACTTCTCTGCACACCTGATGCTTTCTGCTCTCGTACAACAACTGGACTTGAGAGCAACGTGGTCACGTACTTAATGAGTGGCAAGGTCAACAGCGGGGGTTGTTTGTGCTTCTGGGGCGTCTGTGTTGGTTTGGTTTCTGGAAAATTCTGCCCACCTGTTTCACAAAGAGTAACCTTATTCAAGAAAGACAGACTGACTGACTGACTGATATAGGCTCAGCTACTTGGAACTTTGCAAAATGCCTGTCCCTGTAATGCCAGGATGGAGTTCCTGCCTGGAGCACATATGGTACTCACTGGCAGCCAATTGCAGGTGGTAAGGATGAGTGTACGAAGCTTCGTGCCCACATCCAGCTGGCCCCTCAGTCCCATGGAGATCGGCCAAGCTGTCCGGGCTCCACGTCCACAGTGCCCTCCCCTCAGTCCTCAGCCATCAGTGCTCACGCTCCTCACTTGCTCGTCTCAGCCACCACACTCCAAGTCTGCTCACAGTTCTGTGCCTCATCTTCTCTCGTGAGGCTCCAAGCATGCAGGTCAATGCTTCTGCCAGTTCCTTTGTGAAATCCTCCAGAACAAGGCATTTTATACACTGAACAAGACTATTTCTACCTTCTAGTAGTACTTGTGTACCTACTGTGTGTGGGACATTCACCAGTCAGCATGAGAAACGTTTTGCTTTTGTGGAAATCACAGAAAAGTTCAAAGCAAGGTGGCAAATTTTACAATAAGGCACACACGTGGTGTCTGACCCAAATTGATCCAGGGAGAGGAGGTAGAAAAAGAAAGAAAACAACAACTTGCTAGAGCAAATGAATTCTGTTCTGGGGCCTGAGGTTATGTAGATGTCAGATGGTGAAGAGGGAACAGAAGGAATGTTCCATGCAGAGAAAATGTCTCATTTCAAAGAAGTAAGACAGCTTCTGTCCAGAGTAGGCGCCAGAATGAGTTCAACATCAATACCTCTCTAACTTTATACCCCTCAGCCCACAGATGGCATGCCTGATACTCAGGGAGACATGGTGAGTTACCCAGTCACACAGCCAAACAGGTGACAATACTCCCAGTGAACTGAGGTATGTCTGACTCCGACGTCAGTGCTATTCCTGCTAAAACACTGGCTCCAAGACTACAAAATATATCAGAATCATGTAGAAATTGTGTTTAATTTTTCTAGGTTCTGCACCTAGAAAATGATTGGGGTGCAGTACAAGTATCTGTGCTTCTAATTCATTTCTGAAGGATGCTAATGCTGACCTTTGCCCCTGGTTTGGAAAGCACTGAAACAGTTCACTCCTACTACTCAGTCCTGATGGGCAAGGAGCCCGTAAACGTGTGCAGACTGATAAGCAGTGTTACCCCCTCTCCCTTCTGGGGGCGCAGGAATGTTTCCCTGCAGGGTGAGACTCTTTCGGCCTTGACCACACTCTGCCCACCTCTCTCAGGGACAAGAGGCCTCCCTGGAGACTCATCTTCAGATGTGAAGGTTTGCTCTGCTGCCCAGCCTAGCAAGCGGGCTCCTTCGGCCTGACCGGCCTCCTTTCCATCATTGCTAATTACCAAGAATATCATTAGACATTTATTGACTCCCCCAAATGTACTAGGGTCTGCATAGAAAATAGCACAATAATTATTCCTCCTCTTTTACCATCCTCAAAGGAGCTACCAGACTTTGACAGCTGTTATCCAATTAATCCTGACAGCTTATTTTTTTAATCTAAAGGTATTTTTTTCATTTAAGACAGGAAAAGCTGTTTCCTTTTTAGAGTTAAGAATGAGGGCAAAGAGAGGCCAAATAAGTTGGCCAACATCATGTGGGTCATTTCTTG